>VNKC01003747.1:0-142372 GCA_008042775.1 Drosophila pectinifera
TCAAGTATTTTAATGCTAAATAATTAAGATTTTAACGGCGAATCGGAAAATAGGTGGCATTTCGCTATATATTTATTTTTGGCCAAGTTATGCTCTCAAGAAGACCTCAAGTATGCGGAATTTGGGTCCTTAAATTGGCATTTTTATATCCTAATTTGTGGACAAATCAAACTTAAGAATATCCATAACTTGGTCAAAACAGCTTTCAAAACAGCGGATCGGAATATATATGGCATTTGGCTGTCACTCCATTTTTGGCCATAATATGCTCTCAAGAAGACTGTAAGTAAGCGCATATTTGGGTCTTTAAATCTTTTGACAAATAAAAATAAAAAATATCCATAACTTGGCCAAAACAGCCTTAATTTCAATTCGGAAAGCATTTCTATGTTAGTTTTTATGTGGTTAATTATTCTGCATATCAACTTTAGAAATTTAAGAAAATAAAATTTTTGTCAATTTTTGACAATTTTAATGATGTAACCCCTTACATTTTTTTGAAAAATCGACCAAAAATTGTTTACTTTTATATTTTAATATTTTATTAATAAATAATTAAGATTTTAGCGGCGATTCCGAATATGAACGGCATTTGGCTGTCATTCCATTTTTGGCCAAATTATGCTCTTCAGAAGACATCAAATGCGGATTTTTGGGTCCTTACATCGTCATTTTTATATCCTAATTTTTTATCAAATCATTTTTAATTTAATAACTTATTATTAAATAATTAAGTCTTTAACGGCGATTCGGAATATAAACGGCATTTGGCTGTTATTCCATTTTTGGCAAATTTATGCTGTTAAGAAGACGCTCATATCGATATGGAACCAATGTTTTATTGAAATTTTGTGGGGTAATACATTTTAAATTTGCCCAAACTCAAATTAAATCATCAGTAAATTCAATTCTTAACACGTAGGTACTTACACACATACTAGTTTACACGCTTTAGTTGCTTATTTAAATAAATTAAATATAAAAAAACTCCCTTGGTGTTCCTTTACCCACCGTTCCGATTTCACGCAAACTATGCGATGCTAATTTGACGTACATAAATTATATGTTTGATTTTTAATTACGACAAGTATTGTTTATTTATATTTGAATCTATTCGTATTATTTGTAATCTGTTTCCTATGAAATTACTATATCGACTTTAAACTCTTCAATATTCATTTAAACTTGTATTGCACTCTTTTCGGCGCTAGAGGACCGTATTTTGGTATTTTCTGAGTAACAGCGAACGGCCGCCGTGTTTGTCGCAAAATTTCAGGTGTCTCAAATCGATATTTTTTTACAGAATTCCCCGAAATACTCAAAAACTGAATTAAGATCTGGTCAAATGGACGCGTAAGTATAAAAAAGATGGAAAAAACTTATCTATCTTGTGACGCTTGGGGTTTTCTCGCAGTTTACAAGACGAGGTTGAGTCGCTGGAGGCTATACTCATGGAAGATGTTTGCATCAAACGCACGCCCAGGTAGGTGAACCGCTCGCCGATTGTGTTTGGACCACTTTAGCCAGCTTCTACCATCTTTTTCAATGAAGCGGCGAGGTGGATCTGATTGAGACGACGGTGCTGCCATTGACCGGAGAGGAGGAGGAGCAGCAGTACGTGTGCGTCACATTGCAGGTGCACCCGCCACCTGGATACCCGGATGCGAGTCCCACATTCAAGCTGTTGCGTCCTCGTGGACTGGACGACGCCCGGTTAGAGGCCATCAGGAGCGCCTGCAACGCCAAGATCAAGGAGTCACTAGGTTTTCCTGTCGTGTTCGACCTTATTGAGGTAGTGCGCGAGCATTTGACTGGCAGCAATCTGCCCAGCGGCCAGTGCGTGGTCTGCCTGTATGGATTCGCCGAGGGCGATGAGTTCACCCGTACCGAGTGCTTCCACTACCTGCACAGCTACTGCCTGGCCCGCCACTTGAACGCGCTGAGGCGCAACTACCAGGAGGAGTTCGACAAGCTGCCGAACTGGCTGCAGAAGACCGCCGATCCCTTCCAGGCCCTTTGCCCTGTATGCCGCGAGCTCATCGGCGACGATTCTGACAGCCTCAAGTGCGCAATGCCGCCATCGGAGCTGACCAACGCACCCGACTTCAAGGTGACCGATGAGCTGCGTCAGATGCAGCAGCGAATGTCGCAGCTGTATTTGCAGCAGAAAAGCCGCGGCGCTATCATCGACGTGAAGGCCGATGGCGCTGCCGTAATATCCATTGAGACCGAGGAGGACATAAGACGTCGACGGCGTCGCGAGGAGGCGGAGGCTGCCCGGAAGCTGGAGGGACCGTCTAAAGAGGAGGCGCCCAAACCCACCACTAGCACCACCTTTGCGCCAGTGGTTCAGGAGACACAGCGTATTACACCGGAGCCGACTAACAATAACTACCAGCACCACAATAGGCGGCACTATCGTGGCGGCAGGCGCCACCATCATCATCACCAGCACGGCCACCATCATCGGGCCGATCGTGATCGCGACCAGAACTCGGGAACAGGCGCAGCCCCGGCCAGCGGTGGAGGCAGCGGCGGTGGCAACACTTCATCGAATACAGGGACAGGCAAGCAGGCAAAGGCCCAGACAGCCAGCTCTGGACTTGCCAGGTGACGATGGCTTCCGGAAGAGATGGGGAACCGGATACCCATTGCGCTGCCATGCTGCTAATACACAATAAAGCACCCGCACCCGCACCTCCACATCCCAAACGTCCCAGGTTTAGTTTCGTGAGGCGCCCACGCACTCATTTCTGTGAATTCCTACTTTCGTATGTATTTATGTATGTTTAGTTAGCTTTAGCTTTTAGCGAGCCGGGTTAGCTAATTTCGATTGGATTAATTAATGATGATATTTAGTTTGTATCTTAACTATAATGATATATTTGTAATGATTTACAAGACTTGCGGCATTATGCCGGGACGATATTACGATATTACGACGAAGAGTGAGTAGGACGTTTGATAGCTAGCGAGCATGCATGTATTTAGCAGCACCAACTGGCAGCGCTGGCGTTGACACCACACAGCATTGCGATGATGACCGAGAAGACTACGACGACGATATTGATAACCACTTAAGCATAATCTGCAAACTGCACCTTGAAGTTTAGCATAAAAATATATGTACTTCTCTCTCTGGCTGCCTGTAGCACAAAAGGAAACGTAGAACCCAGCTTGAACTTGGATGTAGTTGGAGCGGTATTTCTAGTCAGTGAATGGAGAGGACGGACGATGAGAGGCGGAAGAGAGGGACCCGACATACAGGGCATTTGCATTAGCACACATATTTAAATATCACAATTAATTGAGTGTCTCTGTGTAGAAAATCCAAGTAGAGGTCTGTACGGATCGACCATGGTATTATATCGAAAATTAAATTTCAATGTGTCAAATAATAAATACTACGATTGAGAAAACTTTAATGAAATAAAACGAATTTGGAAGTCAAAACTGAATGCTGTGCCTTTACTTTTGTAGCTCAACCCGCTCCCATCATTGCAGGCAAAGTGTGGAAGAGGGAGCAGGAAAGGGATAGGCAAAATGCCGAACTGGAAAGCAACTGAAACGCTTGTGTAATTATGTTGTTATTTTTTGTAAATGTTTTTATTTCGCATTTATATTTGTTTTAATTGAAAAGAATTACAAAAAACGTGTTTTAATGCCTTTTCATTTTTCGTTTCGTACAACAAAATAATTTAGTATTAGTATTTTACAATATTTATAAAACGGGGGCTTCGTTTGTTTAGCATTTCTCTCCCAACACTGCATCGTACGTAATTCATTCGCTGCCGTATTGCATATAAAAAACAAAATAATTATGCAATACAAAAAATCTGTGTGTTTTCGCTTAACAGTTAAATTAATTAATTAAACTTATAGTAATGACTTTTAGTATATAATTAAATATTTTTTTTTCTTTATGCGGCTTACAATTTTTCACTTTCCTATTAGTTTATAATAACAGAACAAAATCAAATTTTAATCCTCTTTCAACGGGTTTTTAGTTATTTTTTTGGCCGTGCCACCCCCAGCCACGCCTCCTTTTCGGCCAACAGCTAACCATCGGACTGGCGATTCCAATGGAGACCGGTGGAGTCAGGGAGGTTGGTGACAGAGAGGCGGCCTCCGACATTTCATTCGAATGTGTTTTTTATGTATTTTTTTTCTAGGTATTTTTTCGATACTTTTTTGTTTGTATTATTATTTTTTAATTGCCTTAGAGCACTTGGAGTGTATTTTTCATTAATTTACGCTTGCTTTTCTCTCTTTATATAAGTATATACAAATCATAATTTTGGAAACTAGAAGAGTGTATAACTAGAGTGAATAAGGGTAGTGGGCATTACAAATTAGTAGTAGCAAAAGGTAGTATTAGTAATTAGTAGTACTCGTAAGTAGGTCGGTTGCTTCTCTGGTCAACTTTGTGTGCTAGCTATATGTCTGCAATCCTTCTGTGTGTTGTCTTTTACAAAATATATATATATATAGTATATAAACAGCTATAAATTGTCTCGATCCTCCACTCCTTTAGGGCACTTCATAGTGTGTTAGTCTCTTTAGAACTGTGTGCTGCTACATTCATTGCTAATGTAGTCTTCTATCGCTTAATTTCCAGGGGGAGGATTTGGGTTTAGTTTAGTTTAGTTTAGAACTTCAGTGCGTAGTTAGTACGTAAAGTTGTGTGGTTTAGATATTGGCATTCTTTTGCTTCTCTATTGTCATCCTCGTCTCTCTGTCTCCACCTCATCATAGCCGGAAGGGTTCGCGCTTCTCCGTCGGCGTGGTGCCGCGCGATGTCCGGCGCATCGTGGAACTGAAAGTCGGCTCCGCTGAACTCTTGCGCGGCGTCTGCATGCCGGATGGCGTAGAGCTGCCGCTGATGTTCCGCCTATTAGCACGGGATCAGAGTAAAATAGGTTAGTTTCCATTTTGTAAACAGTTTTAAAGATAATATAACACGTAATCATAAACGAAATATGCAACAGTCTTTTTAAATCGAACTTAAGCATTAATCGAAAGCGTTGTTTTGCCCGTTTTTGGATTTGGTTTTGGTTTTCATGGCATGGACGACATTCACATTTTTATTAGCATGCTCGGAGGGAAGGTTTGTTGAACAAACAAGGAAACTTAAATATAAAATTAATAATTAAACGAGTATAAATCATAATTACTTGCTACTAGTAGTAGAGACTCTGAGTTGAAAATTGACTAGTTAAGTTCTGTTGTGGGTTGTTTGTAAGCTTATCAACTTTACCCCAAGCTGGTTGGATTCGTAGTCGAGCTGGTGGGCGATGTTGACTTGGAATCGAATGAGGGTATCTTAATCGGTATCCGTGATGGCCGGCTTTTTGTTGGATGTGGGGGGTAGTAAGTAAGTAATTAAGTACAATAGTTAGCGAGAGGTAAACCATAACCACTAGATATGCCTGCAGCACATGATTGGATCACTATTTCGATCTTACATTTAGCCTAGAGTCTTATGAGTATGTAAATTATGTTTAATTATGTCAAGTGGTCGCTGTATTACCTAATTGGTTTGAAGCCGAAGCCTGTTAGTGCTGGTATACTGGATGATCTACTCATGCCTCCGTTGCTGTTTTATATATTATTTATTTTTTGGGGGGGTTTCAGGCACGAGATTCGCGGTTAGTTGCATTTTTAGTTGCGTTCAAGCAAATTTCAAAAATGATTCAAATGCCAATTGGAGTTGTTGTAAGTTAGCAGTTTTTTCATGATGTTTTGTTGATTGTTTTTTGTGTGAGTGGTGTTGGTTGGTTGGTCAAGAGTTAATGCGGTGGTAAACCGAAAACGGTGTGGAAATAAAAATAATAAATTAATAAGAGTGTCTGAGATACATCCCGCCCCATCAATGTCCCCGCTAATCTCTGGACTGATTGATTGCATTAATTGCCACCTAAAAGCCTACCTTGTGGGCGCCGGACTGGCTGATCCGGAGGCGGTCTTGCGGGTGATGGTGCTGGTGCCATTGAGACGGCTACCTGGCGTTGTGGTGGTGGTCACCGAAAGACGCGCCGGACGCGGCGTGGTGCCGCTGGTGGTGCTGGCCGTGGACGGCTTGCGCTGCGGAATGCGTGAGGGCGTGTGGTCGTCTGAGGACAAAAAACCATAATTATTAGCAGATCTTTCCATCTTTGATTAGCTTCTGCTTACCCGTGCTATCCAGCGACAGCGTGGAGCCTTGTCGCGACGGCGGCTTTGATCCTTGTCTGCTGAGCGGGCGCGAATTGGGCTTGGAGCCGGCGCGAGAGCCTCCTGGCGTGAGGCCTGTGCGCGTGCTCGTGTAGGTGACCTTGCGGGGTGTGTACCGACCCGAGGGTCCTCCGTGACTGCCCTCGTTGTCGCTCAGAGAGTCGGGAGTGCTGGCCGAGTGAGAGGATCGCGTTGGTCGCGACATGGGAATGGAGCGAACGGAACGCTCTCGTACCTGCATTAAAAAATTGTTACATATTATTAGAAGGATTCCTCGGTTTAGTTTTAGATTATCCCCTCCGAATGGAACCAATTTCGGGTGCTCCTCCTGGAGTAGCTTCTCCTTATCCTTCTCTCCTCCTGTCGAACTTACCCAGTGTGTTGTTGGATGACAATGCAGCACATGAGGACTCAGCGGCACCGAGCGGCTGGTATTGCACCGAACGAATACCGTGCCGCCGGCGCCCATGTGAATGGGAAAGGCGCATGGAACCTGGTCTTGAGCGCGGATTTTCTCAAAGATTGGCATTAGTTCGGCCAAGTGTTCGTCGGCTATGTAGGGAATCAATCAATTTCGATACGTTTAACCAACAATGGACAGACTTATGGGCAGTTGGCAAACGGTATATGGTCACTTAGACCACAAACAACAACCTAACCCGGCCTAAACTCAATTTGCTCAATGAATAAAGTGTGGGGGGTGTACTGTACTCTAGCATCAACTCAAAATGCCGCAAAAGCGTAAGAAATAATGTAATTGTATATACATAAAAAAAACACAAGTAAAACATATAGTATCGATACGAAGTATCTTCGGTTCTCATGCAGATACAACAAAATCAAGAGTCGGCGAGAGCTTTTCTTTGTCAACAACACACACACAGTAAACCCAATAAAAATATAGGAACAGGAAGGAAAGGAGCACTTACCTTGTGCCCCTTGTAGGGTGGAGGGATGGATGGATGGATAGATGAGGGGTCAGGAGCGGGTATCAGTTTCATTGTGATTACCCGCTTAACGCTTTTACTTTAATTTTGTAATTTAATCAAAATTGGCCAAGTTTTAGAATGGATAGGATAGTTACTCTTATATTCCATTATTAAGATAATGAAAAAAGTTATTTATCAAGTAAGTCAGACAAACATTTACTCATATAGTAAGAAAGTTATATAGAAATATTCTTTTGAGTTTAAGATTGATTTGAGATTTTATTGGAACTATTATAAGAACTTTGTTTTCCCTATCCATTCCGCTTTCTTTTTGGACTTTTTTGATTAATATTGAAATGGGAACAGGTAATCCTTTGGTTTCGTTTTTGGGCAGTTTCGATTTCTGTTTCTATTAGATTTACCTTGATGATGGGACCCTGTCCACTCATATATGGCGGCAAGTTGGAGCTACCGCCATTCTGGGCATTGGGTGAGGAGGAGGCAGTGGCGGCCGCATTGGGCGTGGAACGTCTGGGCGTGAATGCGGCCATGCTCTGTGAGACGCCATCGGCCAATATGAATTGTTCGCGCAGCTCAATGTTAGTGCGTCCCTTGGCTGCTCCCGTGGTAAACAGAGTGGCATGTTTGGTAGCGATTGCAGCAGCAGCGGATTGCAGTGTCAGTTGCATGAATGCATCATATATACATTATGTTGTATGTATATTTCGCATTTTTTGTATATAGGCACCAACATAGATAACACAGAGACAGAGGCGCACACAGGTATGTTTGCAATGTTTTGTTGTAGGGCGAAACATATAAACAACAACAAATAACAACGAAAGTATTTGTTACCGCAAAGTATTTGTCACAGTTGGTATTTTTTCAGTTTTTTGTGTGTTGAAATTTTCATTCGGTTTCGTTTTCGGTTTAGTATTTTGTGGTGTGGTATTTTTTGTGGGCACAGGCGGGTGCATGTCGGGCGTGGGCGTGGTCGTGGACGTGGGCGTGGCGAGCGGGCAGCGCAAGCGAAGAGTACACATTGTTTATTGGTTATCGGGATCGGTTTATCAAGATCGGTTATCAATCGATTTTTCGGTTTAATAAAGAAAACCATTTTGGAAAAAAAGAAAAAGGGGTAAAACATAAAATTTGATTAGTAAAAAACGAAAAAACAATAACACAAATTATTAACAAATTTCAAATTTACAAAATTTTGCACAAGTTGGACAGCGCACAACGATATCGGGGAGACTTCAAACATAAAATGCATGACGTGAAGTACAGTCGATACAACCGCTGTTAGTTAACAGAAGTTGTCAGACCGCGTTACACAAATAAAGCAAGATGTTAGTTAAAAAGCAAAGTTGGGGTTAACAAAAAAGCATGCTTAATTATACAGGTTTACAAGTAAATACATGTTGTTCTTTCGACTAACACTAGACGTTTTGCTGGAAAAACCTGGTTAATACCACTAACTAACTACAAAGGTAAATAGGAATGGTAAGAAAGCGATTTATATATTTTGGTGGGTTTTGGTGTGTGTGTGTTACGCAGTTAGAGAATCGAAGCGACAAAGATGAGCATGAGAGAACAAATGGCAGAAACCTTGTGGCTAACTTGAGCTGTGGGTTTCATTGGGGTTCTGGGTTCGGTTGTTGATTTATGTGGGTTTCTTTGGTTATTGCATATGAGGCGGCTAGGCGGCTAATGGCCCAGCGCTGGCTGGATGTCAAAAATAAAAACAAATAATTCTGCAATATGCGCACTGTTAATTTCGGTTTAGCTATGTTTTAAGGCAACTTTTGGACCAGAATTAATAATGATGAGGTTTTAGAGGGGTTCTCCTTTTTACTTTCCTGGTATTTTCTTTTGCTAGTAAGAATTTTAGGCACAGTAGTTTATTGTTGGTTTGTTGGTTGTTGGTTTTTTGGTTAAATGACCATATCCGTTTGGTATTATTATTATTATTATTATTATTATTTGGCATTATATAATGTGGTAAAATTAGTTGTTAAGCACAACTGTACCTAGATGTGGTATGAATGCGTTTAAAATGGAATGATCAAACGATGCACAGCATCTGGGTATAGACAAAATGCATGATTTTGGGGTGGAATATATATTTAAAATGTGGACTACACGATTACGCTAGAATATTATTGTATGTATGGTTTGTATGTGACTCGTACTAATGTGGAATGGATGAAGTCCAACAAATTTCGAAAATGTGTGTGTACACAACACAACTAAATAAAGTGTCTTGGATAGCTTTTCTTTCTTAAAACAGATGGCCAACTTACCGCGACAAGGATCGTTCTTCTGCAGGAATTCGTCCAGGGCCACCCAGCCGCCGCCGACGCGCACCATAACAGTGCTGCGAAGGATGCGGACCAGGCGCAGTTTCTGAGAGTCTCCAAACTAGATTCAGAAGGCAAGTGAGTTAGTGACCATCGTTTGGACATTTACCATAATGTTCAACTTACTCTGTACTTGCCCTCGCCGACTTGGAACACTCGGAACTTCTGCCGGCACGTACAGAGCATGACCAGGCGCTTGACTTCGTCGTGTATCTTGTCCGAGTCGTTGGCCGGCTTGCGCTCTTGCCAATCGGGACGCAGGGCAGCGATGAACTCCTGCCAGTCAATGAGACCCTCGCCATTGCGATCGAAAAGATCGGCCACAGCCTTCATTTCCAAGCCAGAGGTATCGAATTCTAGGAAAGAAAGGCGTTTATTATACAAGTTCCAAGAGCTAACCCTTTTATTCACTTACTAGTATTAAGTATGCCATCGATGAAGACATCGCGTGGAATCATGCCATTGTTGTCCTTGTCCATTTTGCGGAACAGATCCGTCAAGCGCGACTTCTTGTGGTTCATGTACTTGAGGAACTGTAAGTGAAGCATAAGACATAAGTCAGTTGTCAGCTTTTAAGAGGATTTTCGCTTTTGGATACTTACGCGCTTGCGCCAATCGTCCCAGCTAAAGTTACGGGCACGCTCCACATCCTTCAGATACATCAGATGATCGTTAAGCAGACGCTGGCGCTCCCATGAGAGCATCCAGACATCACGCCACTTGGTCCACAGAAGCTTGGCGCGCGGCGAACGGAAGTCCAGTTCCGGTCCAGAGGTGCTATATATATGGAAATGTGAGATTTGTAAGTAAGAATATTTCCTTAAGAACATCAAGGCAGCCACACAGATATAGGACGATTTAAACTACATACAAACACAGGGCACATGCACGGATTGTGATGATATCTTAGTGATACTGTATAATTGAATGAGTCCTGATGATTACGACTTACCTTGGCGAGAATCGGGGCCCGTAATGCGGCAGGCGATCTCTGTCGGGCGTGTCACGCGTGGGCGTAATACGACTGCTCAGAGAATCAATTTTTGGACATACGACAAAAGGCAAAAATAAAGCAGCAAGATGCATAGTTTGATATTCGAGCGATATGAGGAGCAACGTTTACGTAGCGTTTGTAGACAAGATGAAAGTAGAATCAAAAAGAGACAAAACAATATGGTAAAGTAACGAAACAAAATACGCAATACACAGTAAAAGTAACATAGATAATACATAGATTTCAAAATAATTTGTATAATAGATATTTATACATAAATATATTGAATAGTTGTAGACGCAGCATTTCCAAAAAGTAGTTTAAAAATGTCGAAAACAAAAGAATTTTGATTTGAGATCATGCTGAAATCTATCTATTCGTGGATTGAGCAGAATGATAACTCACCTTCCCTTGCGGGCATTGAGTCCCTGGTCCCGAGATCCCTTGAAGCTGTGAATAAGACAGGAGAATTCATTGTCAGTTAGGTATATTTTAAGAGTGGGGCAGTAGAGAAGCAACAGTTTTATTAAGCATCAGTGATTAAGCAGAGTGGTGTCAGGTTTCTGGAGAGTGCTGGATAGTATGAATTGTGTGCGTTAGCTGCTACTGGTTTTAGCGCTACTTTTAGGGGCTTTTAACGAGTTGGGGCGGGGGTTGAGATGTTAGGCAAAGACTAAGACCATTCGTCGTAGATGGGATGGTGAGTAAGCGCACATTCGCCACTGCAGTGGCAGTGGATGGAACACGAGTAGGCGGGCATTAGAGTATGTATATAGAGAAGTTGCGGCCAAACCTTTGACGCCTCAGAGTGCCGTCGGGCGACTGCTCACGCAGATCGTGACTGGAGCCACGACTGTCGATCGTTGGTTGATTGGTTGGTGTGGTTTTTGGATAGGCAGAGAGTAATAGGTGTGCAAGACGTGTTGCGGGGGTATAATTGGTAATTTGGTTTTGGAATAATTGTAGCAATATAAGGTGGATATACGAAAGAAAGTATATAAAAAGAAAATTGGCAAAAATAAATATACAAAATAAAATAAACAAAGAGACTCATATATTTATGGCAGTTCTACGATTTGACCATAGAAGCCATTATGGTCTACTCACACTGGCGTCTTGCCGCTACGCGATGGCTTTCTGGCTCCAGGAGGCAGTTGTCTGGGCTTGCAGGCGCGATCCACTTCGTTCTGACGGCGGGCCGTGTTCTCCATGAACTCCTTGTGGTCCTCAATTAGTTTCTCCACCGGCGGAATCTCATCTGGCAGTTGTTCGTGCTTCAGGTCTGCGGGAATTCATATTAATCTCCAATCTCTTTAAAGATGTTCAGTCCAAAAGACTTACTCAACAGTGTGCCCTCGAGTCCGCTGAGCCAGGCCAGCAGCTCCTCAATGGTATCGTCCAGATCCTTGAGCGACTGCAGGTGCTGCTCCAGCTTCGACTCGCGATTGATGGCCCATTGGCGCACCTCCTCCCAACGCTGCTGGATGATGGACAGCCAGTTCTTGATGATAGGGATGGCATCCGGATAGGCCTTGTTGATGATATCCTCGGCGTACTCGAACGTTTCGGTCTTCTCGCGTTCGCGAATGCGCAGATCCTTCATGAACTCCATGTGAATGTCCATCATCTCACGGGATACCTTCTCATCGTCGGGGGCATTCTTAGCATAGCGGAGCTTGTGCTCGGCATGATCCAGCCAGTCGAATAGAGCCTGGACGCGGGCGTTCAGCTTTTCGGCATCGACCAAAGCCACTTGGAGGCGCTCGCCGCGCTTGGCGACAGCGCTCTTAACCTCCTCCCAAATGGACTGCATCTCGTCGAGCTGGCGGGCCACCTCCGGGTTATTGCCAGAGCGCTCTAGGTCGCGTCCGGTCTTGAGAACGGCCTGCATTTGAGCGGCGCGCTTCTGCAGATCCTGCTCGATGTGCTTGTGGTGCTCGCACAGACCCTGGACCGTCTCCAGATCTCCGTGGACGGGTCCGTTCTCGTTGAGACGACTCTTGGCCTTCTTCAGCCAGTCAAGGAGCTCTCCCAGAGCATCGCTGAACTGGCCCGAGAGCAGCAAAGCCTCCTCCAGCTTGCGCTGGCGCTCAATGCTCTTGGACCACACGCGGCTCCATTGCTCCTTCAGCTCCAGCAGCATCTTGTCCAGCACAGGGCGATCGCCCTTGGGCGCCCGCTCCATCAGATTCTTGCCGGTGCGCATGGTGGCATCGTAGACGGTCTGCTTGGCGCCCAGCTGGCGATGCGTTTCCTTCAGCTTGCTAATATACTTCTTGATCTTCTGCGGCTCTTTGGAGGCGGTGGCCTCCTCAATGATCTGGTCGAGCACCTGTTCGGTCTCCTGCAGATACTGCATCATGCCGCTCCAGGCGTCGTTGAACTCGCGGGCCTCTTTGTAGCCGTGATCCAGAGCACGGGTGCGTTCTGCAGCCTTGCTAACCACTCGCTCCCAGCGATGCTGCACGGACACAAGCAGATTCTTGATCAGGATGACGTCCTGCTTTTGGCTGAAGTACTTCAGGTGTGTTCCCTTCTTGTCCAGCAGCAGCATGGCCTCGCGATGGGTGCTCACGTCCTTCTGCAGCACCTTGTGCTCCTCCATCTGGGCCTGGATGGTCTCCAGGACGCGCGAGACGGGCTCAGCGTTGGACAGCAGCTTCTCGGCCTGAGTCAGCCACTCGACGAAGGCCTGCAGGGTGTCATGGAACTCGGTGGCCTCTTTGAGGGCAATCTCCAGCTTGATCTTCTTGTCGGATGCCCGGGATACGACGGCATCCCAGCGCTGCTTCAGCGTACGCAGTGTATGCTGCAGATTGCTCGAGGAGACCTTCATCTGGTTCTGACGCTTGATATACTCCTGGCCCTGGGCTTGAATCGTCTCCACCTTGGGCCGATTCTCATCCAGCTCGTTGTAGACCTCCATGAAGCGTTCCAGCTGCTCGGTAGCGGTCTCGGGGAGTCCGCCAACCGGCTTGCTGGCTCCAATCACGGCGTCCACATCGCCCAGCCAGCCCAGGATGTCCTGGACCTCGGAAATGTAACCGTGGGCTTCGCGCAACGCCTCCTCCAGTTCATGCTGACGATCGCTGGCTTTCTGCAGCAGCTGCTTCCACTCGTTGTTCAGCTTGCGCAGCTTCTCCTGCGTGGTGGATGCCTCCACGGAACCCTTCTCCGTTTCAATCAACTGCCTGCCGGCATCGTTCAGCGTGTCCACCGAGTTCTGATGGGCCTGAATATCGTTGGCCAGCACCTTAAGCTTGGCTAGCTCAACCTCAAGCAGTTGCGGATCGCCGGGGATCTGGGAAGAGCAGGACAAGGCATTAGTATTTGATTTTATATACGAATTTTCCTTCTTACCGGCTTCAGTTGGTCCAAAGTTCCGTCAGTTCTATTGATCCAGACCAGCAGCTCGTTAAGGGCATGCTGGAATTGACCCAAGTGCAGCAAAGCGTGCTCCAGTTGCTTCTGGCGCTCGACCATGCCACGGAGCAGAGCCTCCCAGCGTCGATTGACCACCGACAAGGGTTCGCGGATTGATGCCGCCTGCTCGGGTGAAGTGCGTTCCGTCAGTTCCACAGCTTGTCTGTAAGATCCAATCAGATATTAGCTCAGGAACTGGGCAGGGCAAACAAATGTGTGGCAAAAGCAAGCGCAAAAAATAAGGATTTCATGGCAAGTGTTTTGTATTTCTTTTGGGTTTTTGCATGGCATGCAACAGGTACAACATGCTCCTGCTCAGCTCAGCTCGGAAATCCCAGAGAGAGGTCTGGAATCTCTGCAGCATCAGCAGGCACTTTATAATGCTATCAATATTCACAACAACAACGAACGAACGAGAGATTTTGAAACTATCTTGCCTTTGGAGACCTCTGCCAATTCACACGTTGAGATACGACACCACACGGCATTAATGGAATATTATAGATTTAAGAGATTTGGTATAGAATCCATTTAAGCTTCCAAGAGAATGAGAGTAAGAACTTACCTGTTTAATGCTTCTACTTCAACCATATGCGGATCGACTTCATCCTTGAACGACTTGAGCTGTTCAATCTGTCGCTTGACGGCATCAATGTCCGAACCCACGGGGCCCAGATGGGCAAATTTGTCCTCGGCCTTGGTGAGGAACTTGAGCAGGTTCTGCAGCGTCTCATGGAACTCCATGGCCTTCTCCATTGCATCAATGAGATTCTCCTCGCGCTTGGCATACAGCGCCGTGATGTTGTCCCAGGCATTGTCCAGATCCTCGATGTGCTTCTTCACCTCTGGTTTGTCGGGTTCGCCGCACATGTTCATCAGGTTGCTACCGTGGCGACGCACCTGCTCCACCTCGGGCTTGGTCTGGTCGATTTCGTGACGGATCTCCTGCAGAGCCACTTGCTGCTTCTTGATATCCTGCGGCTGGGCCGCCGGTGGCTCCTGGCAGGAAAGTGTCTCCTCCAGATCCTTCAAGGTCTTCATCACGCTGTTCAGCTGCTTCCAGAACGGCTCCGCCACGCTAAGGATGTCGTCCAGCGAGCTGCCGCGCTTCTTGGTGGCATTCTGCACATCGTTCCACAGATTGTTCAGCTTCTCCAGCTTGGCCTTGATGTCACGCACGGCGGGATCGGCCTTGTTGCCGGCCTTGGCGATCACATCGTTTGCCGCCCGCTGCACAGCACTGAAGGCATCCTGACGCTTGTCCAGATCATCCATCAATGCATCATTGTCCTCGATCTGTTCGCGAATCTTCTGCGGCAGGGCGGACAGGGGATCCAGCTGATTAACCTGATCCACGGTGTTGGCCAAGGCACGCAGCATGCCCTCCAGCTTGTCGGAGAACTGGCTGGACTCCTGCAGGGCACTTTCCAAGGCCTGCTGGCGTTCGCGCAGCTCCAGACGAAGAGCGGCATAACGGGCATTGTCGGTATCGAGGATCTCGTTGATCTTGGCACTGTCCTCGTCGGCCACAAGGGAACCCAAAGCCTCACCGGTCTTGTTCAGCTTGTCCAGAAGTGGCTTGTGCTCGGCAATAGACTGGAGCAGACGCTCGTTCTTGTCCTGCTGCAGGGTGATCTGATCCGGACGCAGAGCGGGCATGCTCAACCGCGAGATCTGCTGCTCCATGTCGTCCAGCCAGGTGGTGAGACCCTGATGCGAGTCGGCAAAGTGCTCGGAGAGAGGCAGAGCCTGTTCCAGGATGCCCAGACGCTCGCTACACAGCTGAGCCACAGTGTCGACGATCTCCTTTAGATCATCCAGCTTCTCGCGGAGAGTGGCAGTGTTCTCGCTCTGCGGAGATTCGCGGAGCACCTTCTTGGAGGCAGCAGTCACGTCACGCACGCGGCCCTTCTGGCTGGAGATGTCGTCGTTGATGGAGCGATGCTCCTGCAACTGGGCGCGCACCAGCTTGGGCTCCATGGCCGGCGGATCGGCATCGCGCAAGGTGGTGTCCATTTCACGGAACCACTCGAGCAGCTCGTCAATGTCGCCGGTCACCTCCTTGGCCCGCTGGTTGCTCAGATGCAGGCGCTCGGCCTTGCGCTGGATTTGCTCCACAATCGAGTCGAAGCGACGGTTATCCCGGGTCACAATGCTCTCGATGGTGGCGGCACCCTCGCCGGGCGACAGCTGGCACAGCTGCGGGCCAACCAAGTTGATGGTGTCCAGAATGGGGCGCATATCGGCCAGTTCACCCTCCAGACGGAGCACATCCGCCTGACGGGGCTCGCTGGGCGCAAGAGCAGCCTCGGCACTCTGCATCCACTCGACCAGGCGGTTGTGCGCCTCGTGGAATTGATGCACCAACGGCAGGGCATTCTGGGCACTCTTCAGCAGATCTCCGCCGCGATTGGTCAAGTCTCCGTAGCGGCGTTGCAGGGAGTCCAGTTTATCCTTTAGCTGGATGGCCTCGTCGTTGGAAATGTGCTTCATCAGCTCGGCACCGGACTCCACCGTGGATTCCACACTCGAGGCGTGAGCGGCAATGTTCTCGTTCAGCTCCAACAGATGGTCCATCTGCTCCAGCAACTTCTCGGCGTAGACGGGGACGGACTTGAAGCGCTTCAGCTCCGCCTCCATGCTCTCCATCCAGGCCACCAGATCCTGATAGCTCAGGACCAAGTGACGCAATCCCTGGCGGGACTCGGAGAGCAGAGCTCCAATATTGTCGCTGGCATCTACCAGGCCGGTGTATCTCTCGGTCACGCCGCGCACCTTCTCGCCGAGATTGACGGCCTCCTCGTCGCTGACCAAATGCATCAGCTGGGCGGCCACATCGGCGAGATCCGTGAAGTCGGGCTTCTTGCCCAGGATCTCGTCATGCAGGCGATCGTGCTCCCGGATGCGCTGCTGGATCTTCTCCTCGTCGGTGGGTATCAGCTCCATGGCCTTCACCGCACGCTCCGTGTTGTCCAGCCAGAGCTCGAGAGGGCTGATCTTGTCGTGGAAACGCTTGGCCACCTCCATGGCCTCCTCGAGGTCTAACTCACGCTGCTCGGCACCGTCGGTCAGGGCATCGAATCGCTTCATCAGATCGTTAAGCTGCTTCTCAATGGAGGCCCGTTCGGCGGGCTCACAGTGATTGGCCACCTCCTTGCCGAGATTGGCCAGCGAACCCATCGAGTTCTGGCGATCCAAGAGCATTTTCTTGAGGAACTTCTGCTCCTGCAGCTGGGCCTTCACCACCTTGTAGTCGGAGCTGGGCGGCTTCTGGTTGGCCACCATCTCCTCGGTGTCACTCAGCCACTTGGAGAGGCCGGCCAGCGCCTCCTGGAATTTGCCAGATTGCAACAGAGCCACGTCCAGGCGACGGTCGCGTTCGTTCATGCGCTCCTTCAGGTCGTTCCAGCGGTCGTTCAGCTTCTCCAAATCCTTCTCAATGGTCGCGGTGGAGACACCACTGCCAGCAGAACGCACCAGATCCCGTCCAGCCACATTGACCTTGTCAACGTTCACAGCCAGCGGTTCAACCTTGCGCTCCCTGAAGTTGCGGAAGTCCTCCTGCTGGCGACGAATCTGATCCAGCTCGGAGCCTACGGGCTTCATGCGCTTGAACTCATCGCTGACGTCCTGGATGTCGTCCAAAGTCTGAGATTGGTTGTCGTAGAACTGGTGGAGAGCCTTCAGAGTGGCCTGGAGATTCTCCTCGTGATCGCGCACTCGGTTATCCAAGCGACCTAGGGTCTTGCGTAGCGTGGAGATTTGCTCACGTGTCTGAGTGGTGTCTGCAGAGAATCCGGCATCCACCAAAACGTCAGCAGCACGATCCGCATCCTCCAGGCGACCCACAAGGCGGTCCAACCTATGCTGGATCTTGCCAACATCATCGATTTGCTGCTGCACGATCTTAATCTCGCGGGCAGGCGGCGAAAGCTTTTCGATTTCCGACTCCAGATCGTTGAGATCGATGCCCAAGCTCTTCATTTGTTCGTTGAACTGGGAGACGGCGGTGGCTGCCGATTGCAGTTCACCACAGCGATCATCCAGACGTCCCTGCAGCTCCGACATGCGATCGGCGAGGCCATCGACTTCGCTGGTCAAGTGATCGGCGTCACCGCCAGCGGCCCTAGCCTCGGCACTGATGTCCTTGGCCAGAGCCTTCAGCGACTGCAGCGGCTTGCTCAGATTGGTGAGCTCCTCGCGAATGGCCTTAACGCGCTCCAGGAGCTTGGGATCCTTGGCAGCTCCGCCCAAGGCGTCGTGGGCAGCGAGGCGATCCTCGCAGCGACCCAAGGAATGATCCAGATTGCGCAACTCATCGTTGAAGTCTCCCAAACGACGAGAGCAGTTCTCGATCTCATGAGCTCGGGCAATCAGGTCGTTGTTCAATCTCTCCCAGCGATCGCGTATGTCCTGCAGTTCGGCCTTGATCGGTTCCTTGTCGATGTCGCAGCTGGTGAGGAAGGTCTCGCCCAGCCCCTTGGTGTTCTCGAACTCGCCGGAATGCTTCCAAACCTCGCTGCGGAAGGTCTGCAGGTCGCGCAGACGCGTCTCCAGCTTCGCCTTGGACAGCACGCCGGGTGTGAGATCGGCCAGCTTGTCCTCAGCGGTGCGCAGCCAGCCGAGGAACGTCTCCGAGGTCTGCGAATACTTCTTGCAGTGCTCCATGCACGTCTGCAGCCTCGTGTGGCGATCGACGGCCTCGCGGCGCAGCTTCTCCCACTGCTGCTGGATGCGATCCAGGTCGCGCTTCACACCGCGATCCTGCTGGCGATCAGACAGATCCTTGCCCTTGTTGATCAGCATGATTACCTCATGCTCGCGGGCCATCACCTCGCGGTAGATGGGTTCGTGGGTGTCGATCTGGTGCTGCAGCGTCGGCTTGTGGGCAGAGACCAGCAGGCGGTCGGTCAGATTGGAGAGTTCTCCTCCCAACCAACCAAGGGTCTTGGAGCAGTTCTCGGCAAAGTGACGACCGTCGCGCAGTGACGCCTCCGTTTCGGCCTTCTTGGTGTCCAGTTTCTTCTGGAGCGCCAGGTACTGCTTCTCCAGGGCAGCCACACGAGAGTTGACATCGGCCCGGGAGGCGGGATCGCCGAGAATGTTGCAGAGAGTGGCGGCAGATTGCTCTACATCGGCCAAGAGCGGTCGTTGACCCTCCAGCTGACGCTCCAGATTCTCAATCTTGCGCAGATTCTCCTGGTGGTCCCCATCCAAGGGCAGGGCATCCAGATTATCGCTGATGTTTTGCAGTGCCTCGCGCAGACGATTGACGGCTGCATCGAACTCCTTGGAGCTGTCGGCGGCTCCGCCCAAACTGTTGGCGCGATCGTCCAGCTTTCCAACCAGATCCTCCCACTTGCCTAGGATGTCCTTGAGCTTCACTTCGACGGCCTGGGCATCGGGAGTGCCGGCCAGATGGTCGACCACATCGTGTCCCAGTTCCTGGAAGTGCTTCAGTTGCGGCTGCTGGGTGCGGAACTCCTCGCGAAGCACCTGCACCTGCTGCACCTGGCTCTGGACCATGCGGGGATCGGAAGAGATGGGTCCCAGCACCGTCAGCATGCGCTCCTTGCTGTCCAGCCAGCTCTTTAGATTGCCATGCGTGTCCAGGAAGTCGCGCAGCTTCTCGGCGAAGGCGATGCGGTTCTTGCAGATGTCGTTGAGATTCTTCCACTTCTCCTGGATGTTGTCGTTCTCCTGGCGCAACTGCTCGGCACCGGGCACATCGGACTTGCGTCGCAGGATGTCCTTGACCTGGGCCTTGGTGGTGTCCAGCAAGCTCTGCTTCTCGTACATGTCCTCGAGGATCTTACGCGCCTGCTTGATGCAGCGTTCGGCCTCGTCCTTGTTGGAAACGGACTCCTTGGGCACCTGGCGCTGGATACGCTCCAGGAACTGAGCGAGTCCCTTGAGGTTCTCGTACTGCTTGCGCAGCTCCTCGCTCAGATTGTCCAGCTCGTGCTGGCGATCGTTGAGGCGGACGCCAATCAGTCCGTAGCGATTGTTGATCTCGCTCAGCTGCTGCTGCACCGGAGACAGCTCCGAGAGCTGGAAACCGTCCTGGGAGGATCTGCGGCTACCGAATCCACTGGAACCAGTCGATAGTGGCGACAGGATGCCTCCCTTGGTGGGGCTGGGGCTTCTGGCGTCTCCGGACATGCGGCGCAGCGGGCTGGCCCGCTTGATTGGGCTGTATGTGGAGCGTTTGCGCGAGGCAGGGCTCTCCGGACGAATCAAGGCATCGTACTGGGCACCAATATCGTTGATCTTGTCAATAGTTGGAGCATAGTCGCGGTAGTCCTTGCATATGGGCTTCAGCTCGTCGTGCTGCTGCTTGATCCTGTCCAGATCGATGGCCACCGGCGAGAGGCCGTTCACGCGCGCCTCCGTGCTGGACAGCCAGGAGAGCACTTGGTCCTTGAGGCCCTCGTAGGCCAGCTGCTGCTCGGCCTTCTGCTTGGACAGCTTGGCGCGCTCATCGATGCTAATGTTGATGTTACGCCACTGAGATTCCAGGGCCTTGATGCGATCACGCAGCGCTCCGGTGTCGGTGACATCGCGCAGGCTAATCAGATCCTTGCCGTTGCGCACACAATCCTCGAACTGCGGCGCCAGTTGGTCCTTTTCGCGCGACAGTTCGTTCATGCGTCGGGCTAGCTCCTCGGTGGACAGCAGGCTGGTCTCCCGGCTATCGAGAGCCTCCTGCAGACTGGCCATGCGCTGCTCCACGGTGCTGATGTCATCCAGATACCTGCTCAGGCGGTTGTAGACGTCGTCCAGGAACTCGCCACGCTTGTTGGCCTTCTCATAGAGCTTCTCGAACTTGCCGGTCACATCGTTCAGATTCGATTCCACCTTCTTGGCAATGCGGGCATTCGAAGCGCTGGCCAGCAGATGCTTGGCCGAGATTTGGACGCTGTCAATGCTCGCCTGGTGGGACTGAAGATCGGCCAGCAGCACCTTGTGCTCGCGGATCTGCTCCTGCAGGCGCTCCTTGATGAGCGAGGCGGGGCGCAGGTTCAGCTTGTACTTGTCCTCGGCCTGGTTGACCCAGCCCACGAGACTGTCCAGGGCATCCTGAACGCCCTGCGATTGCACCAGAGTCTTGTCCAGTGTCTTGCAGTGCTCGCCGAGACTGTCCAGCAACTGCTGGTAGTTGTTCTTCAGATCGGCAATGGGCAGCTCCAACTGGTTGATCTCCATGGGACTGAGTTGACCGCCCAGGCTGCGCAGCAAATTGTCGAGGGCCTGCTGGGCATTGTCCACCAGACGGCCACTGGACATGAGCTCGTTGTGCAGAGCCTTGGCCTCGTTCATCTGATCCTGGACTCCCTTCGGGTCGCCGGCAATCGGCTCGGAGATGATGCGCGAGACACGCGGATGCACACTCCTCAGCCACTCGTTGGCCTTGTCGAGGGCATCCTGGTATTCCCGCTGGCGTCCACCCAGTCCGGAGACGCGATCTTGCAAAGCATTGACACGGTTCAGCAGATCCTTGTACTGCGCCGAGACCAGCGACACCTCCTGGCGGATGGGACTCTCGGCACTGGACAGCGGCTCCACATGGGGCAGTCGCTCGGGCAGCGAGGTACGGAAATCGTTGAGAATGCCCAGGAATTCCTTGCTCTCGTCCACAAACTTCTGGGCTGCCATGGTGATGAAGCGCAGATCGGCCTGGTGGCCAATCACGTCGCTCACAAACTCTCGGACGGAGTCAGCCTGCGAGGGCAGGCGAGTCAAGTCGGACAGGGAACGCTCCTTGTCCTCGAGAGTGCGCCGAGCCACTTGCAGCCAATCGGAGAAGATATCCAACTCGCTGCGCAGCTTGGTCAGCTCATCTCGGCCAGCCTCCAAGCGACGGAGCAGGCGCACAGTGCGATCATTGACACGATCCACACGGGAACGCAGCTCGCGGCCAGAGTTCTCCAGAGTGGTCACTTCGGGGGCAGACAAGACATCGCCTCCGGTGAGCACTATCTGACGGATTTGCTCCAGACAAGTGGCCACCGGTCGCTGCTGGGACTCGATCTCGTCCTTGATTTGCTGCAAGACGATTTAGTTTGAGATTATTCAAAAATAAACAGACTTGCGTCAGACACTCACCTTGAGAGCATTAATCTGGTTGCGCAGCTCATCGATCTTCTCGCGAGGTCCGCCGACGCTTGAGATTTTCTGTTCCACAGTGGTGACCCATTTCAGCAGATCATTCACGTTCTCCTCGCACATGTTGAACTTCTCAAATACTGCTTGCTACATGGGGACAATCGAGAAACTCGTTAGAATCTTTGCATAAATAAGCGGAACTTCTTAGCTCGATACGGGTCGCTATATAGAGGATTCTTTGTTGATATAAAGATTTCATAGATTTGTCTATATATATAAATGTTGATAGGTAAATGGAACACAAAATATATATATAATAAAACACAAAGATAGCTGAAAGAGCACACATTGGTTGGTTGAAGCAGAGAGACATAGGGCGGTTAAAGCGGTTATTTTTATAGCAGGCATTAAGCAATTAAAGTAGTTTGTGAACTATAAAAGCGGTAAACATAAACCAAAGTTATAATCAAGACATACACAAACACCAAGGTTTACGGCTACGGGGAACGACGAGCACTACTACTGGGGACTAGCCACTACTAGTTGTTTTACTTTTAGTATATGCACTAACTACGGTTTAATGGAGTTTTGTTTTTTGGTTGGGTTTTTTTATTGTTTTCGTTGGTTAGTGTTAATTTGGTTTGGTATTTGGTTTGGGTAGTTCTTTTTCAAATCAAAAACTGCAAACGAAATAATATTTGTAAAAATATATGTATGCTGAAAATAGGTAGAAAATTGGCATTTAAACAAGATGTAAAAATAATAATAACTAAAGCCTGGGTTTGGAAACGGAAACATTACCTTAGTCCAAAACTAAGAGCAAGATAATAGGAACTAAAGCTAAGTGTGGGACAGGGCCCGCACATGCCATCGGACCAAACTATAACTATAGGGGATATCCTTACAGTTTGGTCGGATGATGATGGTAATCCTACGCAAAGATACTGCCTAGGCTAAGGATACACTATGTGGAGTATATATATAAGGCAGAGAGTAGAGAGATAGACGAAAGGGAGAGTATGTGAATGTGTGCGAATTCGAATGGAAAAGAGATTCGTATGCTAGTGTTATAGACAAGTCGATAGAGTATATATATATAGAGAGAGTATTGGAACATGTTGTCCTATATTGCCGACGTCATTATGCGGAGGAGGTGTATGAGACTTATGCTCTTCGGTCTGACAAAGCGCGATCGATGTACGAGATATATGGATGTGTGATCTGTGATGTACTTGCTGACTCTGAGATTGCATTATTTTGGACTGGCTGCTTGCGAGCTCAGCGAAAAATACGATATATATTGAACATATAAAACTGAATGCCATGCGCTGCAATAATAAGAGATTTGCAAAATAATAATAATAAATATGATTTGCAAAGTAAGAATGCTGAATGGTTTTTCATTTTTGAAAGCTCACATCTTGGTTAGTCTGAGATGAGATAGAGTTTTAGATTTAAAGAGATATAGAGATACAGAGATAGACAGAGAGAAAGATTCAGATAGACAGCGCGCTGATCAAAAAACGTCATAACGAAAATCGAAATCGATAGAGTAAATAATATATACCAAAACATGCCACGAACAAAGCTTTTTTGTTTAGAATTAAAATAATTTTGCTGTAATTTTTCTTGCAAGTAATTTCAGATGCATTCGCAATTCCGGTTTCCGGTCTCGAGTTGGAAATTGAAAGAGAGTACACCAGTGGTTCTGGACTGAGACTTACCCTCTGTTCTGCCGGCAGGAGCAGACCCTTCTCGGCGGCCTTCACCAGGTCAAGGTTGTTCTTCGGCTCATTGGCATCGGTCAGACGGCCCTCGGTGGCGTCGATCAGCCCGCTGCCAATGGCAGCCGTTAGTGGGACAATGACCCCACTGCTGGGATCTCGCACCACCGTCGACGAGGGATCCACCAGACCCGAGCCAATGGCCTCGGCCAGGGTGAACTTTCGGCGTCGGATGATGTCGGGATGCATTTGGAAGGGATCGACTAGGCAGCCATTGGTTGGGTTGTACAGGTTAAAGGTGATGGCTTCTAGCAAACCGAAGGAACGCTTGGGCGTGCAGATCAGGCCACTCTCGTAGGCCTCCTGCAATGTGCAGAGCTTGGAGGTCTGCGTGTTCAATACATTCGCCTTGTTCGCATCCATCAGGCCCTTGCGGAAGGCCTCCGGCAGCCGGACCAGCTTGGCCTTGGCCAGATCCTTGACCAGCGCGGAATCGGGATCGATCACGCCCGCACTGGCGGCCTCCTTGAGCGTGTATACCTTGGGCGTTTCGATGACAGTCAGCGAGTCGTTTGCGCTGTCGTCGTTGGCTGGTGCAGCTGGCGCGGATCCCGGTCCACTGGCTGGCACATAGGTCAGCATTCCGGTCAGCAAGTCCAAGCTCTTGGACTCGGCCGCCTGGTCAAAGGTGACCGGCTCGCGTACGTAAACAATTAAGGTGGGATCGAAGGCAAAGTACAGGGCCTTGGGATCCACGAGTGTGCGTTTGGTGGTGTCCACGAGGCCGCGTTCCACGGCCACCGAGTACGGCAGGAACTTGAAGCTATCGAAGTCGCGAACGAGCGCGGTCTTGGGATCGATTATGTTGTACCGGATGGCCTCCTCGAGAGACATTTCGCGCGGCTTGCTAATCACAACGCTCACGGGCGTTTGTCCTAACAATTCGACGCTATCCTGCCGGCGAACCACCTCGCTGCGGTCGGTCAGCGGACGGAGAACGGTCACGAGAATACCCCGCGCGAGTGCCACGTCATAGTTGTAGGCGGACTTGGACTTGGGATCGAATACCCTACCCTTGGTGATGTCAATGTCCCCGTTCTCAATGGCTTCTGTTAGCGGCAGCTCCTTGCCGGTGAGCTGATTCTTAAACACGGTCGTCGCGGGATCTATAAAGCCCGAGTGAATGGCCTCGATCAGGTCGAGATACTCGCCGGTTGTGGGATCGCAGAACTTGCCCGTTTCGGGGCGGTATAGCTGCTGACGCAGGACGAGTTCAAGGCTAAGGAGGCGGCGATTGGATACTATCAAACCCCGGGCCCTAGCTGTCTGCAGATCAAACTGCTCGCTGCCCAAATTGTAGATACCCCTCGAGTCGTCGATGAGCTGCTCCTTGATGGCATTCGCCAGGCGCAGGTACTTGCCACTTTCGTGGTGTTTCACCAAGCTGGAGGACAGGCTAACCACATCCTCCACGCAGGCTTCGTTCAGGTTGAGCTTGCGGTTCGTAACCGGGTGCAGAACCTTGCGGGTGTTCACATCATAGAAACCCATGGACAGCAGTTCGTACAGACCGAAGCCGGCGTTCTCAATGTCCACGATTAGACCCAGACTGAGGGCCTCGCCGAGGGGCACAAAGCTACTGCTGCCCGGCTCCCGGAAGACACCCTCCCTGCGGTTGATGATGCCGTTGCGACAGGTCTCGCTCAGAGAGTACATCTGCTCCGTCTGCTCATCGAAGTAGCACGGCAGGTGCGGATTGATGACGAAACTGCGCATGCTCTCGAGCAGAGTGATCTGGCGACCGCTCCGGGGATCGCTCAGCTTGCCGGTCTTGTCATCGAACAGACCCTGGTGGATCGCTCGCTGAATGCTGATGGGCGCATTGACATCCATGAGGATGCCAATGTCGAAGGCGTGCTTGAGGGTCATTGTCTGGTTGTTGTACAGCAACTTCGAGTTCTGGGCATCAATAATGCCCGAGTCCTTGGCGTGTGTCAGGTTCAGCTGCTTGTAGAGACCCGTCTTGAAGTCCCTGATCTGCACACTGTGCTCGTCCAACAAGTTGGTGTTCAGGGCCTCGGCAAAGTTCAGCTTCTCGCCCGACTTGGGGTCCACAAAGTGTCCGTCGACCTCGTCGTAGACGTTCTTCACCACAGCCTCGATGAGGCGGAGCGGCTTCTTGGCCTCGACCAAGACGCCGCGATCGAATGCCTCCTTAAAGTCAATGGGATTGTCGTCGGCATCCCTCACCGTTCCCTGCCTACTGTCCACAATGCCGGTTTCAGTGGCCACCCCGAATGGAATGATCTGGCCGGAGCCAAGATTGACGACCGTCGAATCGGGATCGAGGATGCCCCTACGAATGGCACGTTCAGTTGTGAGCTTCTCGCGGGTCACCGTATTGCTGAACTGGCCCGTCTTGGGATCGTACAGACCCCGGTAGACGGCGTCCGGCAGGCTGCGCTTGCGCTTGGGCGGAATGAGAATGCGGTTCTCCAGCGCTTCGTGGAGGGACAACTTGGTGGAGGCATACGGATTGATCACATATCCGCCGATCGGATCCAGATAGCCCTTGGCTATGGCCTCGGTTAGGGAAATTATAGACTCTGTCTTCGGGTCGAGCAGGACCAGCTCCTCGGGATTGATGAGCTTCTGGGCAATGGCAGACTTGAGGTCCAGCTGCTTGTCGTCGATGGTGAACTTGGCTGTCGAAGGATCGTAAAGACCACGCAGCAGGCAATCGACCAGGGACAGCGGCTTCTTCGTGCTGATCAGGTAGCCCTTGACGAAGGCCTCGTCGAGGCTGATATTGGGCGAACTGAGCGTGCCACGGACCGTGTCCAGCAGACCGACCTTGGCCGCCTCCTTGCCCGGCAGGATCTTGTCGTGATCGGCGTCCTTAACCAATGTCGTGTCCAGTTCCACGAAGCCCATTTCAATGGCCTGTTGGAGCAGAATCTCCTCGCCGGTGACGGGATTGAGGACCTTGCCAGTGCTGGGCATGTAGTATTCGCGCTGCAGCACCTCCGGCAGGCTCCAGGTGACGCTGTCTGTCTTCACCAGACGCTGCTGCACACCGACATCGAAGGGCACCAGCATGTTGTTCTTGTTGTCCTTGATTTGACCCGTGGCGGGCAGCACCAGGTCATCTTCGATGGCGCAGTCCAGCTTCACTTCCTTCTTGGTCACCGTATCCACAATCAGGGATATCTTGGGGTCCACAAGACCGATTTCTATGGACTTTTGCACATCAACCTGGTTTTGACTCTCGGAGTCGAAGAGTTTGCCTGTCTCGGGGTCGTAGAGACCCTTGCGGACGGCCGCCTCCAGGGATATGGGCTTGCGTGCGCCAGGCACCAAGAAGCCCAGCTGGAAGGCCACCTCCATGGGGATCTCTTTGAGCGTCTGAATGTCTATTACCGTGCCCGCCTGCATGTCCACCACCCCCAACTCAATTGCCATACGCAGGGGAATCACCTCACCGCTGACTGGGTCGCGCACCGATATCGACTGGATGTCCAGCTTGCCACTGTTGATGGCCTCAACAATGGAGCAAACCCGACCATCGTCAAGCACCACCTGTCCAGTCTGGGTGTCGATCGTCACGTTCTCGATGCCCGACGGCCGCTGCTCCTCGGGATTGGAGCGGATTATCCATTCGCGGGCTATGCACTCGAAGAATGGAATCTTCTTGCCTGTCTTCGGATCGACCATGTGTCCGGTGTGCCTGTCCAGCAGTGGACGCTCCAGAGCCGTTGTCAGTGTCTCGTATTTGCCGGTGCTGAAGTTCTTCACCAAGATGGTCTCCGGATTGAAAATGTTCATGTCGAAGACCAGGGTGTGGAAGGAGATCTTCTGGCCAGTGTTGGGATCGGTAAAGTACTGATTCTCGGGATCGTAGATGTTCAGGTCAGTCAGGCTCTCGACCGTCAGTTCGGTGTCCACGTCCACAAGATAGGAGATCTGCTGCAGCACAATCAGCTTGTCGTCAATGATCTGCACTTCGTCCAATGGACTCAGCTGCTCCTCCTTGAGCAGTGTGGCCACAGTCTGGGACTGCTGTTCGCCATCCACAATCACCTGGCACTCATCGGGGCTGATTAGTTTCTGGGAAATAGCATCGCCGATGGCCAGCGTCCTGGGCACTTCCCGTTTAATGGGTGTCTCCACCAATTGAGCCGGCATTTCCACCACATCCCGGGCCTCATCTTCCGGAGTACCCTCTGCGCTTGTTGTCGTTATTGTCGTGGTAGTGGTGGTTACTTTAGTGGTTAATGTGGTGCTGCCAGTGGAGAGCACCTCACTTGGTAGCTCTTCAACATACTCGGTTACCACTTGGGATGTGGTTTGACCCGGTTTCGGTGTCTTCTCTGAGGTCAGGGCATCCACCAAAGCCTTGCCAGCAAGGACAGGTGCTCCCACAATGGCCAGGGCGCCTAACTTGGCCGCATCCTTGACATTCTGCATGATGTTACTACCACTGCCTGGAGCTTCCTGGGGAGCCTTTTCACGCTCAATGAAATCGACAACGGATTGATGTTTGTCCGAAACCGGTTGCGGTTGTCCAATCTGTTCGAGATCACCAGGTTGCTGAGGTTGTTTCTCTTCCCTGACTACAGTTGTCTGTGTAGTCAAAGTCTCTGTTGTCTGGGTTGTGTCAGCGGGCTTCGTGGGTTCCTCCACAGGCGTCTGTTTCACTATTTCGGTGATCACAGTCTCCTGAGGCTGCTGTCCCTCAGTGGTTGTTTTGGTTGTTGTTGTAATGGTTGTGGTTGTCACTGTAGATTCTGTGATCGTTGGCTCTTCTATGGTGACCACTCTTTCTTCTAACACTATTGTGCTAGGCTGCTCATTTGTGACCTCACGGGGTTGATCCACTTCTGCGGGCTCCTGAATGATGGGTTCGTTGATCTGAGTGTCCACAATCTTCTCTGGCTCCGACTTTGTAGTGACAGTAACTTCCTCGATCTTGGGTTGTTCTTCTGTTGTTATCACCGTTGTTGTAATCGTTGTTGTAGTTTCTGAACTTGTGACAGGTTCCTGAATTTCGGTTGTTACTTCCGTAATTTTTGTCTGAGAGGCAGGTTCGCCGAATGGAGCCAGGGGAGCCGTGAAGGGTGGCTCAATTTCTGTAATCTCCTCCTTTTTAGCAGTTCTGGGTTTCGGTTCTGGTTTTGTAGCTGGCTCTGGAGAAGGTTCCTTTTGGGTCGGCTCTGGAGTCTTCTCTTTCTTAACAGGCTCTGGAGTCTTCTCCTTCTTAACAGGCTCTGGAATTTCCTCCTTGACTGGCTCTTTCTTTGCAACTGGCTCAGGAGTCTTGTCTTTCTTGAGTGGCTCAGGAGTAGAATCCTTTTTAACTGGCTCTGGAGTTTTCTCTTTTTCCGCTGGCTTGGGACTGTCTTCTTTCTTAACTGGCTCTGGCTTCTTTTGGATAGGTTCCCCAGGAGTTGTGTCTGTTGGAGCTGGCTTTTCTGGTTTAGAATCTGTCTCCTTACTTGTTACTGTAGTGATAATTTCAGTAACCTTTACAATATCAATATTATCGCCCGGTACTTCCTTGGGTTTCTCAGAGACTGGCTCCGCCACAGGTTTCTCCTCCACGGTTGTGGTGGTTTTGACATCTTCAACCACAACTGGTTCCAAGTCACCGGATTCTGTTACTGTTTTTGAGGTAGTAATTGTTGTGACTGTTGTGGTGGTCAGTGAGCTCGTGGACTCCACTGTTTTTGGTTCCTGAGGCTTTCCCTGCTGCTGCTGCTCGTTAGCTATAAAGTTGGCAGTGGTCGAGCTAATGAAATTCTCCGTTTCGTTGAGGAGATTGTCCACCTCAGTTGGCACTTGTTGCGGCTGTGGCACATTGCGGCGCTCCTGGTCAATGAAGGAGGCTTGAGGTTGTTCTGGTTGCTTCGTAGTCTTGGCATCTTCACTGGGAGACTTCACAGACTTGATGAGGCTCTTGACGCCGCTCACGATGGCTCCTCCGGCCAGCACTGGAGCTGCAATCACTCCTAGAGCTCCCATCTTGGCGGCATCCTTGACGTTCTGCAGAGTCTTCGATGGCTCCTTGCTGGGCTTTGCCTCGCTTTCAGTTCCAGTTGGAATGGGTGTTTCTTTCGTAGACTGCGTCGTGCTGACCACTTGCATTTCCTGCTTGTGAGTGTCCGAGCTGACCACCACTGTCTGGGTGCGCTCCTCCACTACAACGGTCTGATCGCTGCTCGTGGTTAGGGTTGCAACGGCTTCCGGGCTCTCTCCCGCCGCTGCCTTGGTCTCTCGAGTTGTGGACTCCTCGCGCAGGATCCCGAGCTCCTTGGCCTCTTCCAGGCTGCACACCTCGCCGGTGTTGACGTTCTGCACCTCGTTATTGGAGATGAGCACGTAGCCTTGCATCAGCTCAATGGTCTTGGTGGTCACGGTGTGGACGGCACGAACAGTCTCCATTATCTCTGTCTTCGGAATGGGTTTCTGGGTCACGACGAAATCGGAAAGATGTTTCACCACCAGCACACCGTTCTCCATGGCCTGTCGTAGGGGCAGACGTTCTCCAGTGGTCGGGACCGTCAGCGTTTGGGATGCGACATCGATAAGACCCCGCTCCAGTGCAGGCACCACTTCAATGGCATCTGGCTTGGGGGCATAGGGAATGGACATGATGAAGTTCTCCTCGATGGCCTGCTTAATGGGCAGTGCCTTCTTCGTACTGGGATGCAGGACCACACGCTTTGTCGGCTCTACCAGGCTCTTCTCGACTGCCACTGGAAAGATCATGCCCACCGGCGGAATTTCCACCTTGGACTTGTGCTGATCGTAGCTGGGATCGAACAGTTTAGCCTCGATGGCTTCGGTAATGTTGAGGGTCTTGTTCTTGTAGCTGAATGTGGAATCATCGGCGTTGACAATGCCCTTGGTGATCGCCTCCTCCAGGGTGCACTTTTCGGGCTTATGCAGTTTGGATTGCGGATCCAAGACCTCGCACACGATGGCCTCGTGAATGCTCAGGGGATACCCACTCTCTGGATGCACAATAGTCTGGGTTTGCGGATCAATTAATCCCTGGGCCGCCAACCTCGGCACGGACAAGCTCTTTGCCAATGGCATGAGTATGTGATTGGTCTGCTCGGGATCCAGAATCTTCTGTTCCACGGCTTGGCGGAAGTTGAGCACTCGATTGCTTTGGGGATCGATAATTTTTCCACGACGACCATCAATTAGTCCAGTATTCAGAGCCTCGCTTATGTTGACCACCTCGCCCTTAGGATTGGTGAAGTTGCTTGTGTTTTCGAGTATCTGGCAGGTCTCGTCATCGATGATTCCCTTGCGTTGGGCATCCTTCGGTTTCAGTATGATCTTGCGCATACGCTGCAGCACGACCACCTTCTCTTCGACCGTCGTCGAGGGTTCACTGTCAAAGGATCGTCCACGATGCAGTTGATCCCGCGATACTATTCCCCGCTCGTAGGCCACCTCCACGGGAATTTGCTCACCCGTGCGTGGATCGGTGACAAAGCGCACTGTTCTCAGCGCTCCCTCGGCGGCAACCAATGGGGCACCAACTACGCTCAACAGTCCCAGCTTGGTGGCTGTGATTAGGTCAACTGGCTGTCCTTCCGAATCCAGTATCGTGGCCGTCTTGGGGTCGTATATGGCGCGAGCTATAGCCTCAGTTACGGAAATGGGTTGCTTGGTCGTGGGATCAATGATCTTGATCAGCTGCTCGTCAATCAGACCTTGGCGGGCCGCATCGAAGATGTTCTCCGTTTCTCCGCTCTGTGTAAAGATCACCAGGGCTGTGGACGGATCGTAGATGGCTCCGGGTGCAATCTGCAGAGGCTCCGGAGAAGCTAGTTCTCGCTGACAGGTGAGCACCTCCACGAACTTGGGCGGGGCATCCTTGAGGGGTGTGGAAACCTCCAGAACATCCGGCATGTTGTTTACACGGGTGATGCGAAGGATTGTCTTTTGACTGGCTCCTCTGGTCGCAGGCACCGTCTCCAAGATGATCTTGCCCTCGTCAATGGCACTGCGCATGCCCAGGACCTGCTTCCTGCTGTTGGTATAGTTGCCATAACTATCCAGGATATCACGTTCGAAGGCTGACTGCACAGAGATCTTGTCGCCGGTGCTGGGATCAATCACTGAAACCGAGAGATTGTTGATGATCTGCCTGTTGATGCACTCCTCGAAGTTGACCAAGCGATCTGTGCCCTGAACATGGAACACTCCCGTATCGGGATTGAACAGCCTCTGCTCAATGGCATCCTTTAGGCGCCAGCCGCCGGGAGGCAGCTCCAGGATCTGACGCTCCGTCACATTCTGCTCGATGTAGCTGCTCTTCTCCATGTTGATAAAGTCGGAGATGACGCGTTGAGGCTTCACCAGCTCCTGGGAAATGGGAATCTCCACCGACTTCTCCACGTACTTGGTGTGCTGAGTGTTCAGCTTGATGGGCTCCGCCTCTGGTATGATCTGCTTGGTCACGATTGTGATGGTGGACTTTGTTTTCTTTCTATTCGTGGGCTCCGGCACCGTTTGGTTGCTGTCGGGTGTCAGGAGACCGTAGTTAAGAGCCTGCTGCACGGAGTAAACGTTGCCCGTCTTGGGGTCTTTGAAGAGCTGTCGATCCTCGTCGATGAAACCTTGACGCACTGCCTCGGTGAAAGTGAGCAGGACAGTGTCGCCGCCCGGCTCTTGGGAACTCGCCCTGATTGTCACATAGCGATTGATCGTCCGTGTCACCGTCTCCGTGGTCAGTGTGATGTTGAGCAAACTGCTGAGGAGCAGGGCTCCCTCGGGTGTGATGAACTTCCGCTCGATGGCGGTGTCCAAAGGCACTGTCTCCCCGGTCTTGGGATCCAACAGGTAGCCCGTCTTCGGGTCAATCAGATTGTGATAGACCAAATCGAAGACACTGAGCTCCTTGCCGCTGGCATTGTGAACCCCGATGCCGCGGCTAAACATCTCGTACACCTCTTGGCGCACCAAACCCTCGCCCACGGCCACCTCCAGGGGCACCAGACTATCCCTACCCGTCTCTAAGGCAAAGCCCGTGCTCTTGCGACGCAGAAGGTCGCGCGAGAGGGCCACATTAAAGCTAACATAGTCGTTGCTCCTCAGATCCTTGAACCCGTCAATGTCGAAGATCGAGCGCTGCGCCACCGAACTAATTAGGCCGCGCTCCACCGCCTCCGGGATGCTAATCAGCTCGCCGGTCATAAAGTCACGGTACTTGCACTCCGCCGGCAGAACGATGCCGTCGGCAATGGCCTCCTGAAGGGTGACCAGCTCACCCTTTCGCTTGGTGATGCACTTCAGCAGATTCCCGTCAAGCACACCGGCCTCGATGGCCTGCATGATGCTGAGCTTTTCGCGGCGCATGGGACTCGTGATCTGGGCCTGCTTGTCGAGCAGGTTCAAATCGCAGATGTCCTTCAGCGTGTACGGCTTCACGATCAACTGACGGTTGCGCGCCTCCGCGAAGGTGAGCTTCTCCTTGGTCACCTCGTTGACGTACCGACCGGTCTTGGCATTTAGGACGCCCGACTGCAGTGCCTCCTGCAGTGTGATTTTCGTATCGCGCTTCGCGTCCACCACTTCGCGCACACTCGCGTCGATCAGCTGGTTGGCAATGGCCGAGTCCAGCCGGAACTTGTCGCCGGAGTTGCGATCCGCTATCCAGCCGGCGCCATCGACCAGGCCATGCGAGATCGCATCGCTCAGGCACAGCGCATTCGACTTGATTGTCACCGACTCGTGCCGGATGAGGTAGCCGCGCTCATAGGCCTCCGCCAGGCTGATCGTCTGGCCGGACTTGACGCGATACAGGCCGGTCTTGGTGTCCACACTCCCCGCGGTAATGGCGTCGGCAATGTTGCGCGGATTCTCGGGCGAACCCAGCGCCGCCTCGGGCGACTGCTCTACGGTGGTCACCGTGCTGCTGTTTACCTTGATCCGCTTTTCAGCTGTCTCATAGCCGGATTCCGCTTCGGTAATCTCGCGTTGAATCACCTCCAGCAGCGACAGTTCCCGTCCGCTGGCATCCCGTCCCGCTCCCGGTTGAAGCAGTTGACGGGCCAGCTGCGCATCAATCAGACCCTGGTCGGCGGCCTGTTCCAGTGTGATGCGGCGGTCGCCCACCAACATTTCGCCGGTGCGCACGTCCAGGATGCGCAGCTGGATGGCCTCGCCGATGGTCAGTATGCGACCAGTGCGTGGATCGCGGATTCCGGCAATATCCAGCACGGACTGGCCACCCAACTGCTGGGCGCGCTTGAGCGTCCTAATCTCGCTGAACTGGATCTGCGACTGGGGGAGGTTACTGCTAACCTCCTGACTAGCGGCGTCCAAGCCATCGCTGCTGTAGACGCTCTTCGTAGAGCTTTTCGTTGTCTTCGTTGAGCTGAATCTGCAAGGGGATGGGAGGAGAGGAAACATCTCTTAGTACCTGGCGGCACTCTTCGTAGATTCTAGATTCTTCGAGTCCTGGAGACTCATACTCACTGTGTGGTGCTGTAGGTGGTGGTGTAGAGATCCTCCTGGCGCGCAGCGTAACCATCGCCAGTTGGCACGCTGCCCGCACTGAAGTCAACCCTAAAGGTCTTGAGCGGTTTCTGTAGACTCTCAGCGTATTGCTAAAGGCCAGAACGAAATCGGTTTCGGTTAGGTTTTAGGTAGGAACTACAGTTAACAAGTATCTATGGAGAGTCTTTGCGAGGCGGGAGGTGGGAGAGGAGCAGTGGATGGAGTATTTTTACCTGAAACTCGAACGCAAAGTCGTAGTCACTTTCCTCTGCCACTTGGACAGCAGTGGTCGTGGTCTGGGTTTTGGTTTTGGTCGCCTTGCGACCCGATCTATGCTGAGGCATGTCTAAGGCTTTCGTTTGATTCAGTTCGACAAAGTAGTCATAGTCAGCAGTTTGGGTTTGATTCGTTGGCTTAGTAGGGGCTTCCTGAATACACTGCGCGAGATTTAATTGTGACAAAAGCAATTAGAGATTTGCGATTAACGATTTACGATGGACATAGAGACGCGTCACTTTCAAGTCGACCTGCCCGTGTGGTCGCACACAGTGTGGAATGTGTGTTTATGGCATGCGTGAGAGTGATATGGAGTCGCGAGATAAAGTCACCGGCGATAAAGCAAGCTAAAAATAGTGGAGCTTCGGCCCGAATACCCCTCCTATAAAGAGGCTTTAAGACAAGGCTTCATGGTAGGCTTGTGACACTTGGCCCTAGGTCTAAAAGGGTCTGGCCTACACACTCTCCAATTGATTCACTTCTAGGCCCCATTCATTGGTTTCGGTTTCACTCAGGAAGCACTTTTTTATTATCAGCAAAGCACCGAAGCACACAAATCACAAATAAAGCACAAAGTAAAGTACAAAATAAAAAAAACACAACACACACACACAGAAAAGCAAAGCCCAAAGCCTTTATGAAAATAGAAATGACGCTATATATTGTATATAGGGAGAACTCGACCTTATCCACTGCTCTGCACATACGTTGTGCAAACTCTTGGAGGAATGCAAGGATTCCCATGAATGGCAGGGGAAAGAGCCTTCTTGTATCTGGTACTGGAGTACATCTTATCGGTCGGTACATCTGGTAATTTAATTTTTATCTTTGTGAACACAGACAGAGTGATTCAATGGCAAATGTCTGACATATGGGTGCAGGTCATAGCTACGCTTTTGAAGTGCATTGACGTCATTGTGGGATTCCGGTGAAGTATCATTTACCAGATGAAGTCATTCATTGGAGGAGTAGCTCTCCAAAAGCGATCAACGCTTATGATTTGCATTTTGGAAAAAGGCAAACAACTAATTCGTTTGCTGTTGCTGCTTTTCAAGGTCGCCCTAGAGTCGGTAAAAGCAACAAATAAATTATAATTAACAAAAACACGCACAGAGGAATACAAACACCGACAGGCATACATATATGAGTGCGAGTACGAGAACAATGATGTCATCAGAGAGGCGAATATTTATTTGGATTATAAATGAAACAAGTTTGCCGAGCTGCAAATTGAAGCTGAACTAGTGTTCTCAATGGTTTCTCGAGTGGGCTGCTTGAGCGGATTAAAGGCACTCTGGGGCCGGGATGCGCTTGACACTGATAATATGACTAATACGCCGTGTGGTGCCGGCTACAGAATGGGGCCAAAGGAGAGTCGGGCCGAGAGCCAGCGAGAGAGCGAAAAGCTTTCGTCGTGCAGCATGCTGCAGCCTGCAGTTGGACCTCGCCTGAGCCGAAAATAGAGGCGCCTCCCTTTTTAGTTGCGGCAAATGGCACAGGCAAAGGCAAAGACCCCAAAAAAGACGCTCGCTTTCATTCCTGATTTATCGTTAGAATGCCGCTAAAAATATATATAAAATAAGACATATATATATATATTTATACATGGCAGCAGGCACACACAGAAGCAGTGGCACGAGTTTAATCGATAATCGAGCGAAGGGAAGTGCAGGCAGGGCAACACACACAACACACTTTTTCGGGTTTCCACACACAAAAAGTGAACAATGAACTGTCCAGAAGGGAACCTGGAACTGAAACTGATCGCTCTATTCCCCGACATCGCGTCTGATGGATTGCACCTCATAGATAAGATTAGCGCCAGCAGCCCTGACACTCCGGCGATCTCGGGCGTTGATAGGAAGCCATATATCAGGCAAGTCACTAAATAATTGAGCGGAGAGAAATGCCTCGATTTATTATTATTTCTCGTGGGGGGGCTTGGAACTCCAAGTTATTTAACGCTATTTAAACTGCACATTTACGTATTTATGCAATCTTTAACGAGCTGAAACCAGCTGAGTCACTAACAAAATTTAAGCCATAAACTTTTAGATTTTATATTTTCGATTTCGCTTTTCATTAACACCAAACAGACAGAGAGTCGAGAAGAAGGCAACAGTCCGATTCTTCTTGCGACATATTCAAGGCTATATTAATAATGTATTTCTTTTATTTTCGGCTTTTTCACACTCTACGGGAGAATCGGTTGTGTTTGCGTTTCGGTTATATTTGAGTTTGCTTTTCGAGTGACTTCATTTCGGACCATATAATACAACCCACTCTTTGCGGGCACTTTTCTAAGGTTCGCAACAAATTGGAATGTCTATTTAGATTTCTATTAGCATGAAATAAAAGCGGCCACGGCGATTCGCATTGAATTCAATTTAAAGGCACCACGACAGAGGCACGGACACACTTTCTATCTTTCCGTATGTGACATCATGTCGTCGGCCCATGCGGCGTATGAGCAACGTTCTAGCGCGAGGATGTGCCTCAGCCTATTTATTAATTCACATCTATTCGCTCATAATTACACGTATAATTCGTATTGGAATCCGTAATCCAACAATCCAACAACAAATCCGGGAGGTTCTAAAGGTTTTGGCCTTTGTTTAGTTTCGTTTCACCCGGCACAGCAAGGCGGCACACACACAGCGGATACGCGATTCGGATGCGTCGTTACACAACCACGTCGCTTTCGGTACTGAATGGAGCACCGCGAGAGCCCCTCCTAGGCATGGCCCAGTGGAGGAGAGGAGAGCGAGCTTTTCAGAGGCCAAGAGACAAGTGGCAGCAGAAGCAGCCCCAGAGAGGGAGAGCTAAGCTACAGAGAGCTTCGAAATGCCGGCTGGTTTCCGGAGAGCATTCTTTCCCAGCGCCAGCTGTTGCGCCAAAAATGATAAACAATCCATTTACAATGGCTTCGGGTGTGAAGAGAGCTATTTGCCAACGGAGTTGGCTCCAAATTAAAGTCGAAAACAATATGCGGAAGTCGAGAACAAAGTATCTCCTGCCGCTGCTTGTTTGCTTCGTCGCAGATCTTCTGGGCCAGCAGAAGCTGAAAACCAGTTTGTGCCGCCATCTAACCTTCTAAATAACAAAAAATACATAGATCGCTATCCAGTCTACTTAAGCCAGCGGAGCTGGCACGCCTGTCCGCCTGTCCGCCCCTGCTATGCATATCAAGTTGGCTTGGGTTGAAGGCGAAGTGGTAATGGAGCAGTTATGATGTCACTCCACGGCCCAGAGCGCCTTTGCGAGGTTCCAAAACAAATTGGAGCTAACATTGAATGGGATCAGCGCAAATTGTTTACAACTTCGCATTGAAATGGATACCTGGAGAACTGCCTTGAACACCTAACAGAAATTGGTATATATTTATCCATAAACTGGCAGCCACTTAAACTCATGTTTACATCATTAGCTAACACCTTCAAGAATCCCGACTATTATTATTATTATTACATCTTCCTTTGGGTAAATCAAGCAAAAGTTGATTGAACTTCAGCTTACATCCCCACTTCACTCGTTCATTATGGTAATTGCCAGCTAAATATTTACACTCAACTTATTTAAACAGCAGACCCTCTCTTCTTTTGGAACCAAATAGCCAAGACAATCAACGATTTTAATTGAATTCCTCTTAGATCGTGCGACTCTTGGCCAGCAAATAAACGCCAAAATAAAAACCAGTTGAGCCAAAATGGCCAAAATAAAATATTTTCAATAAGAAGGAAAAGAGTTGACAGATGGAATCATTAATGGCGACAAAGATGTTGATGACGTCCCCCCCGCCGGCTTGGAATTAAGCTTCGGAGGTAGGTATATAGGAACCCAGGGCTCATTAATATTTATAGAATGCGGCGTCGTCATTCTTAATTTGAAATCTGTCTCCAATTTGCCTAATTGGTCAGCCACATGACCACATGACAATGAGCCAATGTTTATCTCCATCGCTTTTCGCTTTTATTGTTTGGGTATTAAAAAATAAAACTCCTGACATAATGCAGCCCGCCGACGCAATGCTTATTTATACATTTGAAACATTAAACAAATTGCTGCATCAATTGACAGGCACGAAAAGCCAGAAAAAAATAGTTTAAAATTTTTTATAAATTAATCAAGCGGTGATTTATGGTGGCAACATTTCAAGCGTTGACACTCACTCACTCGCTCGCCGGCCATTGACGGAATGTGTTTTGGTCAATTCGCAGCGTTTGATGTGATGTCATTATTGCCGCTTCTGTCAGCGTGCACCGATTCTGAAGGTTAATTTAATAATACTGACCGGCGGTAACAGAAACAAATACAGACAGAGAGGCAGACACAGAGATACACACGGCACAGATGAGATACAATGATACCAGAGAGACGTTTACGTCGTATTTGCATTTGAAAACTAGACACTCGACGCGCCGCGTGGAAAAGCGAAAGCGAAACTCGTTTGCTGAACTTGAACCCTGCTCTCGAGATTACGACCCAGCTTAGCCAACGATAGGTTACCAAAAATAGACTCTGACATCATCCAGGTAAAGGCTCCGCCTCGCAAGAGATCCTTCCAGGGGAGGGTTTAAATGGGGAACGGGGCTACCATGTTACTCACCAGACCATCGCTGCCGTTCACCTCGATTGCTGTCTTTAGCCTCTGCGACAGTTGTTCCAGCAACCTGTCGTATTTCGTATTGAGATTGTCCAAGCGCTGGCTGTAATACTGGGTGGCGCCCGGATCGCTGTCCGCCGGCCGGAGGTCACGGCGCGGCGGCGAGAACGATGGCCGGGCCTCGAGCAGCCAGTCCACGAAGCGCAGGCACTTGCTGTCGTAGATCTGCTCCAGGAGTCCCGCGATGACATTGGTGGTTTGGTGGTACGGTTGGTTAATTTCGGTTAAATGTTAGTAATTTTGTGTGTTAAACAAATTGGTTTTGCTGGTTGTTGTTGTCAGGGGCAGTAAGGGGGTTGATATATTTAGTGCTTTTTACTTTATTGATTAATCAATACGGAATTACTTTTTGTTTTGCTAAAAATTGCTTTTTAATTGGTTTGGTTTGTAAGTTTTGTTGATTGGTTTGTTGTTGGTTGTGTTTGTGTTTGAGTTTAAATTGGTTTTTGTTGGTCAGGCTGTTGAATCTAATCCACCCAAGTGTTATTCACGCACCTTTACCCGTCAGATAAGTCTAGACTTCGCTTGGAGTCCGGTTTAAATCGGTTTAAAAAGCATTAAATATATATTTGAGGAATTGTGTTGAAAGAGGCAGAGAAACAGCTAAGAGGTGTATAGAGAGAGAGCTATTTGGAGGAGGGATTTCGGTGTTTGGTCGAAATTTCCACAGTCACTCATGACAGTCACGCAGAAAGTGCTTGGCACTTGGCCAACCCAACTGACCTGTCGTAACCCAGCTTTCGTATTTCACAGGGAGATCTCCGAAAGCACTCCCAGGCCGGGCTACGAGGGGTCAGGTTAGGGATCCAGATCTAGATCGAAATCAATCACTCACAGGAGCAGGCATACAAATTTTTACCTTGGCTTCGCGTATAAGTCGTCCTCCAGCCACGTTGACATTTTCGATTTTTGGTTTTCGTTCGATTGCAGCTCCGAGCAGTTTCTATATGGGTTTTCGAGGGGTATTTTTGGTTTTCGATTTTTTCAGGACATTCAATTGGTTTTTCAGGTTTTTGTTTATAGTTTTTGATCGTTTTTGTGTTGGTTTATAGTGTGTGGATAATAATTGATTGTGAAAATACAAAAATTAGACAAAAATACAATTGTACAATTAGTTTTCAACTACAAATACGATAATACTGGGTGATATATAGTATATGTAATATAATGTAGGGTCCAACCTCAATTCGAAATTGGATTATGTGTATAGGTGCGGCTTACAATCTAAAAGGGGGACAAAAAACTACGAAAACATAAAAGTAGTTAAGTTTCAAGAACTACAAACACGAATTTGGTATCAATTTACAGTGTGACGGCGGGACAAGGGAGATCTCGCTATGAACTATGTTCTATATACGGGTATAGTTGTGTAGGCGTCGAGACTTGGCCACATTTAGAGGTCTGTGTATATGTACATGTGGGGAATGTGTGGGTGGCCAAAAGACCGCTGTTGGATTAGACAAGAACTACTGCAAGAATACGGACAAGGGACCATTGGAGATTGTTTCTCGGTTATAATATATTTTGGGGGACAGGTAACATATGTAAATGGGGTACAAAAACAAAAAACATAATAGATATACACATAAAATAAGATATATATATACTGAGACGTGTCCAACACCAGCGGATTTAGCCCATTAAAATACGGAGCAACAACTGTGGGAGCAATAACTACGTTTGGACGCGGGTTCCATCAATGGCTACAGGGAATTCCATTTAACGGAAAGGCTACGTATATATACTTTGTGTTTTTGTGCCCGCCCAGGGAGAAGATCTCTAGGAGACCTTGACCCGGCGGGGGTCTCCTAAAACTGAGCAAAACTGTACAAGGATCTCTAGAAGGTTGATCTAATGCTAGAGGGAGACTATCGCTGATCTTGCGAATGGTAATTGAATTATTACAAGGGGCAGGCAGCGTCTCTGTACTCACGTCTAGTTCGTACGCCGAAGTGGCGGTGGGCATGGCGGAAAGGCGCTCCGTGGTGCCATCCACCCATGATTCCTCCACTTGCACGCTCGACTGGAGATTCTTCATCAGCCCGATAGCCGTCTCGCATGAGCGCATTCTGGAAAAGGCGGAATGACACGGCGTTAGAAATACAGGTTCAACTCCATCTGTGGACGCCAATGAGGCGACACACACACACGCGGGGCACAGGTGGCGCCGGGACTCACCTCTCGCCCAGTTGGTTGCACACCGCACTCCAGCGCGTGTTCAGGCGCTCCACATTCGAGTGCAGACGCTTCAGGTCGCCCAGCACCTTAGTGGGCACACCCATGCGTCCCAGCTGGTCCGCGGCATCGTTCATCTTGTCCATCTGCGGCTGTTGCTGTGTGATGATGTCCTGCATGTGATTGAGTTGCTTGAACACATGCTGCAGGCCCTCGGCCGTTGATGGCAGATCGTGGTGCTTGGCCAGTTCGTTTTCCAGCTCGGAGATCACATGCTCGTTATCCTCCAAGCCAGCCAGCGAGGCTTCAAGCAGCTTCAGGCGATCCTTGTGCAGACCGCTCTGGGTATTCAGCTCCTTCCACAGCTCATTGAGGTTGTCCAGGCTCTTCTTCAGCACGGGCGTCTTCAAGGCAATCGTGCGGAAGGTCTCCTGCAGATGCTTCAGCTCCGGCTCCAGCAAGTGCAGCCTGCGCTCGTAGTCGGCATGAATTTCGAGCACATGCTCCAGAGAGTCCAGATCACGTGGCAATGGAGCCAGTATAATCTGGTCCAGCTCACGGGCCATGTCCTCCAGCTTGCTCTTGATGGCAATGCATTCCTCGGTGAAGATGCGGCTGGCCTGCTTGCTCTCCTCTGTGAAGAACGGAAAGAGAGTTAGTTTGGAATTGGAATGAGCTGATCTAGAGTTTGGAATGTAATCTAATTTATTTATAGAAGGAGTACCCCTTGTTTTGACACTCGCGAATAGCTTCTTCATGGTTGACTGGGCTTGACAAGACTAAGTCGCACTCTGGCTTCCTGCCTGTCACTTTGACCACTTGTCTCGGAACACAAACCCCAAGTATTAAATTCAATTAGCCTCCATCAATTAACTGCTTTTCTTTGGGACAGCTGGCGAGCGCCGTCAATTGAAAAGCGAGGCAAAAGCTATCCTCCTCGTACCCATATACATATACAGACTCCCACACTCACCTTCGGCGCGCGCTCGCTTCTCGAACTCATCGAACAAGCGATTGACCTCGTCCATTTCGCGACGCAGACGTCGCAGCTGGGGATCGTTGGGATCGCCCTCGCTCAACAATTTGTCGGCATCGTCGTTGAGGGCACGCCGGATGGCTGTGCGCTGCTCGGGACCCATGGCCAGGAACTGGTCAAAGTCCCAGCCCTTGACCACGCGAATGGTGGCGAAGATCATGTTCTGGCGCAGGCGCAGATGCTTCTTCTGCCACAGAGCCACGGAACGATCGAAGAGACGCTTCAGACGGTCGGCGGCATCGATGGCCTCCTGATCAGGAGGCGGCAGCAGCAGACAGGCGCCGGGTATAGGACCCTCCTGGCCGCTGGCCGTGCGCACGCGCCACTTCACGCGTCCCGAATTGTCCAGAAGCGTAACGGTCTCGCCCTTTTCGATCTGCAGCTGACCCTGCTGCTTGTAGGCGCAGATGGCCTGCACGGGTCCCGGACGATTCACGGGCTGCCGGCGCTTGTTAAGCGGCACCACTGTCTGGGCCCTTCGCTGCAGCGTGGCCACCGTTTCACCAAAGGCATTCAACTCCTCGCGCAAGTCCTGCATTCCCCTCAATAGGGTCTCACCCTGATCGAGGCCAAAGTCCGATTGCGAGAACTTGCTATTGAGTATTTCGTCGCGCTTGGCCAGCCACTGTTCGGCGTCCTTGATCTCGCCAAAGAACTGGTGGTACTCGGTCGCGTGCTTCAGGTGAACCTCCAGGCAGAGTGTTAGCTGCAGCAGCCAGGCCCACTGCTGCTGCAAGGCAGTCAAATGTGCCTCGATGCACTTGGAGGCCGGATGCTGTTGATTCAGCAGGGCCTCGCCGCGATCCAGAATGGTGGCAAAGTGCATCTCACGCTTCTCCAGCTCGGACATAAGGTTCTGTGCGAGAATCAAGTAAAGATATTAATTAGTAAGCGATAGGAAACAGTACTGGAGAAGTGCACTTGGTTGGATTTGCTCTTTTTCGGAAATAGAAAATGTATTTCTTGATATTTCATGAACCAATTGGGATCTCTTACCTCGTCGCCATTACCAAATGCACGCTTGTAATCGGATAGAAGCACAACACATATGTAAAACTAGCTCTAAAGGGATTCTACAAGGATGCTATCACTTACCTCATAGTATCTGTGCACGGAGGGCAAGTCGAGTTGTTTGTCCGCCCAGTCGCGCGTAGTCTCCACCTGGTCCTTCTCGTTGAGCCACTGCAGCTCCGCCGAGGCCTGGCCCAGGAAATGCTGCAGCGAGTCCAGATCGGACAGACGCTTCGTCGAGGTGCTGAGCAGCTCGGCGTACACCTTCTGCAGCTGATTGAGGCGCTGCTGATACAGGGCCAGCTCGTCGCCAGAGAACTTGGTCTGCTGGCGTTCGTCGTTGAGTATTTTGGAGTGGAACTGATCAATGATCTTGTGCTCGTGCTGTTGACGATCCAGTTCCTCCTTGACCGATGGCAGGTCACTGCCATAATCAGCGGCAAGCAATTGTTTCTGAAAGGATTCATCACTTTTAGATAAAGAAGGGATTCTATCGATAGAGATTACTCACCAACTTGTTCTGGCACCATTCAATGTGCTCCTGCAGATCGCGGAAATGGGGATTCGTGTCGATCTGACGGGACTCGACCACCATGCGCGTTTGACGCGTCACTGTGGTCTCGTGGACGGGATACTTCAAACCGGACAGCTTCTGTACCAGGTTCGTGTGGAAATTGGTGCGCAGCTGAGCCCAGCGCTGGTGCAGTTTGTTGACCTTCTTGTGCAGCTCGCTGACATGGGGATAGCGTCCCTCGTTGAGCACGTGGCAGTCCTGATTCATGTCCTGGATGGGCTCCTCCAGATGACGGATCTCCGTCTCGAGCGCCTCCACGATACTCTTGGCGTCCACGGGATGCAGTCGCTCGATGCGCCGCCCCTCCTCGCCGATGCGCGTCTCCAGATCGGTAAGTTTCTGGTCCACATGCTTGATCTCGCGCTGCACCTTGTCGGCCAAGCGCTGCAGCCTTTCCAGCCGCTCGATCTCCTGCTGCAGGATCACCTCGCGATCCTGCAGGGCCGTGTTCATGCGATACCAGGCCTTCTCGATAGCATCTGGCCGTAGTTCAGCCTCCACATCCACTTCTCCCACAGTCTCGAAGTACCGCTCCAGCTCCTTGTAGATCTGAATGAGCTTGGATTTCTCGCGCTTGCGGGCGCTCACCTCCTCGCTGCGGAAACGCTGCAGATCGCTCAGCAGGCGCTTCATCTCAATGAGGGTGGGCGGGAAGGAGCGCTCCTGCAAGTAGGCCGTCTTCTCGCGGCACCAGTAGATGAACTGCTGGGCCAAATCGCGGTATTCGTGCACGCGACGCTGCGATTCCATGTCGAACAGAGGATGGATGGACGGTGGCTCCGGGAACACATCGTACAGCGATGAGATGTACGTAATGAGAGACTTCTCATCCGGCTCGTTGGTGTCCACATCTTTAAGAAAGTCAAACCATTAGATTTAGCTTCGATTAGTGGATAATTTGACATACCTTCGGGGTCCAGCAAACGCGTCACTCCGTACTCCTTCTCCACAATGTGGAAGGCCGTCTCCAGGCGGTCGCGCGGCCGATCGTTCCTTGCCTTTCGCCAGTCAAGCAAGTCCGGTCGGTTGCGGTGCACCAACGCCGAGAAGGCCAATCCATCCCGCCACGACGACGTAAAGTCGTTGACACGCACGCCCGGATACCGAGCAGTAGAGCGGCGCGCCCAGCGCAGCAGGGCCTCCCGAGCGGATACGTTGTCCTCCTTGCCCACAACAATATCGGAGATCTGCCGAAGGTTTCAAGAATATTGGGATTTTAATTTAAATAAATTAAAATAATTACTAAAATATAAATATTTATAGAGAAAATCTGCAAAGTGGAGCAAAGCTGTGTTGGGAACCCCCCACATCCTTTGAAGATCAACAGGGATCTTTTACCTCTCTGCGCTGCGTGGACGACTCTATAGCCGGCGGCAGAGCACGACGGTACTCCAGCTCCGAGCTGCGAATCATTTTGGCCGGCGGCAGCAGATCCTCGGCGGGCTGTGCATTCTCCTCGGCCCGACTCAAGGTGGTCACCTTACGGACAATGTGCGTGGTCACGCGACGATGGCCATTCGGGGCCCGTTGCGATGTCTTGGTGCTCTCCACACTCGAACCCAGGACCTCGGTGGAGATGCGCTTATTCCGCGTCACCTGCTGATAGTGCTGGGTCGAGGATGCAGAGCTACCACTGGCCGGCACCAAGGCTCGAGTCTCGGAGACGCGACGGGAATTACCCGAGGGATCTTGGAAGGTAACAGTGCGCTCAAAGTTCGTTCGTTCGTGAGGCACACTGCCCAAGGGAGATACGCCCGGATAATCCGTGATCACGGCCTCCACGGTGCGCTCCCGCTTCGTTTCATGGCGATATCGCAAATCATCGATATTGGTGGTTATGGCCGGGCCTCGGGAGGAGTGCACCACCTCGGATCCGCTGCTTAGGACATCTCCTCTGCCGCCGTTCGTCTGCCGCACCAGCTGTTGCGTGCGCTTCAGCGTCGATTGCGAGCTGGAGTGCATGTTATCGCCGTTATGGGGCAGATATCGCAGTTATCGCTGCGCTATCGTTTCGATTCGTTTTGTTTCACTTTTTGTTTCGTTTCAACTTGTTTCGTTGAGGGTTCGTTTCGTTTTGCCGCGTTGCTTTTGCCACCGATTTTCGTAATTCTGCGTGATTTTCGAAATAAGTTAAATTATTTGGCGCAGTCTTCCTGCTGCCGCCGCCGGTCCGCACAATTTGCGTTTAATTAAGCCAAAGCCAAAGCCAAAGCCGAAGCCAAAGCCAAAACTTGAAACCGTAGAGCCAAGTCGAATCTCAAGCCGGCACCGGATGTCTTGTTCTATGGCAATGCCCTAGACATTCAGAAACCCCATCGAGAACTGAAGCAGAGTAAAATTAACTGATCTGAGCCAAAGTGGAGTGGGGCTTTATGGAGGAGAGCCCCATTGTTGTTGCGAATTATTTATTGTGTTGTACGTACACATAATTATCCCAACTGTCTATCTGTCTTGCTCTTGGCGCTATTTTGTTGCTTTGTTGCTCTTTTTTTCAGCCGCTACCACCGCTTGTTCGTCATTTTTTACTTTTGCAAAAACACACACACTCACGGCAAAAAGTTAATGTACACCGCTGATTCATGGGCAGAGATTCATTAGTTTCGGAACACGCAAGGCTATTTTGCATAGGGAAATGGGCAGGGGAACGCTATAGAAATGGAACAGGGAATACGGGAAAAGTGAATTCACCGTTTGTTTTAGGGCTGCTATGCACTGTAGGAAGTGAACGAAAACTAGCAAATATTTGGGGTCAATATAATAAAAGTAAGCAAAGCTAAATGCTCAAATGAGAAAGCAAATAGTTCTGTGGAATTATGGAATGTAGGGGAGAACCCTAAGGGAATGCATCATACCCTATATTCACCGATACAAAATCAAACAGGAAGCAAAAAAATATCGGCTAAATATTTAGGGTAGTTTATATAGTCAAACAGCAACATTTATAGCTCAAATGAAAAGGGAAACAAATTATAAATTCGGTTGTAGAGAACCGCAGTTTATTAAGAGGAAGTAATGAACAACTTGCCAATAGCAAGGGTCAATATGACCAAAAGGAAAAAGCACTAATTACACAAAGCACAAAAGCAAACAATTTCGCAGATATTATAAACAATATTGGCATTGTACGCCTCAAATTCCAGCGAATTGAAATGGAAATCTCCAGATTAATCTATGTATGTGGCTCAAGATCAATAGAAATACTGGCCAGGCCAAAAAGATCGCCCACAAAGCGACGAAAGCACGACGAAATATGTTTGTTTTGCATTGGTAATGGAGACCAGGTCCCGCCGACTGGAGGCTGTTGCTGGCTGCGTTCTACGCCTGCGCAGCACCGTGACAAACAAATACTATATATAATGCCATAACCACCACATCCACACACTACCAAAAATGCTAATTGCAGCGCTTTAAGCACACTATAAACGATCTGCGTTGTTTTTATGTGATTATGCCAAAAACAAAATTGATAGAGAGGTAAGAAAAATACCTCGGGCTAACCTGGCTGACTGCTCAAAAAAGTGTCTGTGGAGGCGTCTCTAAGAGGCGTTAATGGCTTGACATTCTCAATGGCAGCCCCATCTGGTCGTTGCCTATTTGGGCTTTGCGGCTACCGTTCGAAGTTTGGAGATGGTGACTTTCGGAGATGCCTGGCAATTTGCATTGCTTAACCCAATGACAGACAATGAGCATTAATTAATTTCATTTTTCGATTTGCACAAATAAATTAAAGTCAATAAAGCAAGCCCTATTAAAAATGTTGCAAATAGTGCACCTGGAATTCCCAAGTAAGAATTCGGCGACATGGAATACAATAAATATAGCCTGCTCTAGGCAAAGATCTGCATGAGACCTAGCTTTATTCTAGAGTCTCGATTTATGTGTATAAAAAAGCTCATAAATATATTGTGTTCCTATGAAATTCTGAATTAATTGGACATATTTAAATCAATTCCCATTCACTTTAATAAATGATTCAATACCCATTTTGTAGAGCTAATTGCAAAATACACCCATAACTCTGGCCCCAACAAAGGAACATTAATTCTACAAATTGTCCGATTTCTGGGGATTTGTGACCAAGTAAATTAAAATTAATAAAGCATCCAAGACAGCAACGAGTCAAGACACACACAATAAAAAACTTTGAGGAGAGCGTTAAAAATTGCAAAATAAAATGCGAGACAAAACAAACACAGTCCAAAAAAACAAGAAAAAAAAGTATTTTTCAAAGCTCTGAACTGGAACAGCGGCGAATAAACCTAAACCGAAACGAGATGGAATCGGAGGAGGAGGAGGCAGCAGGCAACTAGAGATCGGAGATCGGGGTGTACGTCATTATTTTTACAGCTACTTGGACTCTATTTGCTGGGCATTTTGTTTGCAAACAAACGAACGAATTGAAACACAAACCGGGCCGCCGCCGGAGCAGCACTTTGGTAATAAAGTCGTCGTTAAAAAATAATTGAACGCGGATTGAAAAATTGAAATGGAACTCAATTGCGAGAGATTGAAATCAATTGAAATTGGCGGTTGATTTATTAAATCAAACGAGAAGCGATTATAACGCAACATTCTCGGCTGACATCATGCGAAGCTGAATTAATTGAACTTAAGATCACTTTGGTTTTGGCTTTGATTTTGTATTTCGGTTTTTTTTTTTTCATTCCACTTGCTTTTCGAGAACGCTTTTTTCGAATATTTTCCGGGGTTTTTCCCGCGTGTCACAGGGTTCAGAGTTCCGGGGTTCCTCGGACTACGGAATGGAACGGGAACACATGCGAATGGCGAATATTTTGCGAATAATAATACAAAGAGAGAGAGGAAGCGTGAATTGTGTGCGGCGGCGCGTCTCGACAACAACTAAAAGCGATCGGGCCAAGTTAAAACGCTTAAAGTGTGGCTTTGGCCAGGTGTTGATGCCTCTGCTGGCGCAGGCGTCGACGTCGCTGCTTTTATTGTTTTTTGTTACAAGCGAGAACACCACACAAAATAGAAACGTTGAAACAAAGTGGAATTGGCACATGGCAAGCTCATGTGTTGTTGGTACTATTCTTTGCTGCCGGCGTTGGCGTTGTCGTCGACGTCGGGCTTGTCTATATGGAATCGCGATCGTGCCGACAGCTGTGCGTGCCTATGTGTGTGTGTTGGTGTCTCTGCCATCCCCGTTATGGATAGCTGGCTTCGCTGCCCTGCCTCGGCCGACGCCTCTGTTGCCGTTCCACCTGATTCTGCCGCTGCTCTCTCGATGACGTATTTGCAACCAACACCTGTGTTTGTGGCGGCAACCATGGCAACGCCAACTCCAACGCCGACGCTAGCAGCGACGCCTACGCCAACGCATACGTATATGTATGTAACGCAGCAGCAGCAACAGCAAGAAGGCACCAAAAAGGGCAACGAAGATGGAAATACCCTTTTGCATCTGTAATTTACATATATAGTCTTTTGGACTCCATAAATCCGTAAAATTCCAATAGCTCTTATGTGAGCTTTGGTTCTAAAATTCCTAAATTCAAAAGATTACTTCATTTCTATTGCTGCTAGTTCTTAAGTATCATACAAGAAAACTTGAAACTTAAATGTAAATACGCCATGGGGTGACCTATTCACCCACCAAAACCATAAATCCCTTTCACGGCTTCCTATAAACCCTCCACCAAAACCGAAGAGTTGAAAAAACGAAAGGAAAGGGGTTAAATTACACAACACCGGCTCCGAGTGGATCCCTCTCTCATTCGCGATTTTGTTGTGGTAGCACCGCACTCAGCCCCAACCTCGGAGGCACTACGTCATCCCAGGTACCCAGAAGTACAAGAATACCAAGACGCAGAATAATAACAATGGGAATTAGAAGGAGAAGTTTAAAAAGATGATGGAAAAGCACAGAGCGCTAAAGGTACGGCATAAAAACAACAAGAACAAGTAGTCAAAACGGTAGTGGAATGTGAATAACAAGAGAGGTACCAACAAGTTTGGATTAAAAAAAAAATATATATACAAAAAGAAAGATAAAAAGTGAACATACTAAAGATAGTCAAAGAATGGAGAATGAAGAGAAGAGCGACTCGGTGTGACCCCATGGTATTTTTGGGTCTTCGCAATGTGAATTTAAGTCTCATAAGACATCACGACCAACTCATTACAATACATTACAGAGTGACCCAAAAACCCGGCAAAAACAGAAATGACCAATGATGTTAACAGGTTTACCTCCTCTTGCAGAAGATACTACCATTAAGGCAGCCGGAAAAGTGGAGAAATTGGCAAAAAGATACTAGTGAAAAGGCCACTTGCAGAAAATGGTAAGAAGAATACAAGTGACTTGATATAGACTTCTTGAAATTAAGAATTTTAACTCACCCAACCTTTTAGACCTAAATGATATTTATAATTTATTTAAGAAGAAAATAGTTAGGAGATAGAAAATATCTTGTTTATAATCTGTTTATAATCTGTCTTGAATATTTTGATCTATCCATTATAAAGTGTACCGATCCCTATCGAACCTCAATGAAATATAGTACATGTTTATGCAATAACCTAGGGGTATCACTAAACAATAATTAATGCAAATGAGCAACAATTACCGACACATTGCATGCATTTCCCCCATCAATCTCCGGCCAAATAAGGTGGCTCAGAGAACTATTGCACTAGACTGGTACTTGCACTTGGAAAGTCCGATTCATTATTCGAGTGGGTGTCTTGGCATCTATATACGAGGCTGAGCTAACCAGACGGAAGTGCCTGTGATTCCCGATCGCCTGTGTGCAAGACACAAACACTCGACACACTCGCTCGCGTACTGCCAACATGGGTTAATTAGCATGTTACATGCCTTAAGCCCCTCACACGATGGCGATGCCCTATATGGAGTAAAAGGCAGCCACTACAGCTGTTGCTGGCCCGGCATATTTGCAGGCCATATTTATGTATGGGTAATAAATACTCTTAACTGCTGTCAGTTGTTTTTCGATTCACACACACTCTCCAATCGCCACAGTCAACACACACAGACCCCACACCTTGAGCCCCCCGAGCATCTCTCTCTCTCTCTCTCTCTCTCTCTCTCTGGAACTGTGCAACTGAATTGCAAATCTAATTAGCCGCTGCCACTGCAGCAGCAGAGGGGGAGGAGTGCATGGCGGGGCTACACAGGTAAGTAGTACTCGCACCCGTTGTATTGGGCATATATGCTTATTAATACCGATATGATGCAACCCAGTAAACAAATGCCGCATTATGTTTGCCACTATTCGTAATTTGAGCAGCGTTTTGCACTTGAAATGTGTTGTTTGTGGTGGGAAAACAAAGTGGAACCAGTAGCTCTGTCAATGATCTCGTCCCTCCGCGAAAGTTTCTTTCCCTGAGGAATTTCCACTCAGAAAATAAGATCAAAGATCAAATTAAAAGATCAGAAAATCCATTTACCCCATTTGTAAATGTGGAATTCTTTCAATTCAAAAATAATTGCATTCCACACCCACTAAACTATTATTTCTAACAAGTTTTTTTGAAATTCCTATTACTTTTAATAAATTTCTTAGTCTAAAGAGCTTTAATTCCCAAAGTGTTCTAACGCTAGATGCAAGAAAATGTCTCCAATAAAGACAAATATTTATAATAAATTCTTTAAATTTATCATTCCAAATACTTATTCTAAAAATGTTAGATTTTAATACATTTCTCTTTATAAAAACTATAATTCCCAATGTGTTCTAACGCTGAATACAAGAAAATGTCTCCAATAAAGACAAATTATAATAATAAATTCATTAAAATTATTATTTCCTATTTATTACTACTTACTTACTTACTTATTCTACAAATTTTAGATTTTAATACATTTATCTGAATAAAAGCTATAATTCCCAAAGTGTTCTAACGCTGAATACAAGAAAATGTCTACAATAAAGACAAATAATAATAAATCCTTTAAATTTATCATTCCAAATACTTATTCTAAAAATGTTAGACTTTAATACATTTCTCTGTACAAAAGCTATAATTCCCAATGTGTTCTAGCCTTGGATGTTAAAGAAGTGTACAATGAAGAATTGAGACATATTAAGTTGTTTATTTCTGTGCACTGTCCACCTCCATGTTCTAGTTACTACCCTAAAACCCCGAACGGAACTAGTGGGTGAGTGTAGAAGCGTCGTAGGTGTCGCACCAAATAGGTCCAGCATTCCTTGGGATATCACCGTGTGGGCTCATCATTACACTGTTCACCTGACCGCTCGCCTGTAATTCTATCTACATAGTTGAAATATATATCTATCTATCTGTCTGAATGGTGTGTATCCATTCACATTAATTACGAGTCATTTGAAACACGCTTACACGCCTGTAAGCGCCCAGTGAGTGCAAACAACTATTCTGGATTTCGACAGCCGATCTTGACGGATTTGCATACCGTCGATAGAGATGGCGAATCATTACGAGAAAGAGAGAGGCGGCGATCGCTTCCTTATTTGAGCATGCCCAGCTATCGATTTATTAATGAAACTCTGTTTGTTTTTATCTGCGATGGCTATAGATAGATTTCGAGACGAGATCTCGAACTCAAACTGGAGCTCGGCGAAGCAACCCACACACGGCACCGAAGCTATTCAAAAATTCAGTCATCAATGTCATAAATTAAGACGAATAAGTGCATCGGATTTTGTTGTTGTTTTTATAATCTCTGTTTTTTTTGCTGTTAGCATTCCATTTTGGCCATTTGATATGCTCCACAGCCAGCTGGCCGAGTTCGGTGCCTGCGTTGAAGTCTTTCGTTTGGACAGTGGCCAGAATCTCTGGTTCAGAGATCGCTGATGTCATGGACACAGGGGCAGAAACAAGTAAACATCTTGCTTTTTATTCCACCTGATTTTTATAAAGTAATTCTCGTTATTGTCTCTGTCCGCTCCCCACCAGCCATTGGCATTGACTTTATTGTAACACATACCGTGGCGTATTATAATAAATCAAATGCCACAGACAGAATTCCCAAAAAAAAAAAGGAAAAGAATATAAGAAATAATAATAATCTTTTCAACTTCGAACGATGACGTGAGAATATGTGTCTGGGCTTTCGAACAGGCCATTGTACGTACGAGTAGTAGTATTTTTGGCTTTCTTTCGAGGCGTTACTTTTCATGCCTGGGCGCCCTGGCTAAACATCGGGTTGGCCATGGCATCTTGGCCAAATATAAACGGCCGGCTCACATATCCGCAGCTCTCCTCTAACGGGGAGTTACTCCCCAACTAACGAGCAATGAAAAATGGCAAATTGTTCGGAAAATTATCTTGATGCTCATAATGAAAACGTTTGTCAGAATAATTCGACACACAGGTCTCGACGATTCGGCACACCAAGTCCCCTTGGGGTGCCGTCCGTCCGGAGCAATTTATTATTTAAATTTAGCAATTGTGCCCGGCTTAGGAAGTTTACGTGGCAGCCGCAAGGCTGATCCCAGGCACTGGAAATGGCGTAACACATTGGCTAGATAAAATAAATTATAAGCCAAATTAAAATGTATAAAGCGAGTGCCTAGTTAATGCCTAAAAATATGTCCTGTCCAGTAAAAACTTTACTACGTGGCGGCTGTCGGAGAGTTAATAAAAACGAACATATATTTGGCTTTCGAGTTGGCTAATTGAAAAAGTCAGTTATGCTAATTGCTATTGAAATATGTTATATCGTTCCCCCTTTCCTCAAGATCAAACTTTCCTTGTAGCTAGTAAATCATCGCTTAAGCACTCTATTATCTGTTAAAACCATTTAAGTTTATCTCTGTTTTGTAGAGCTCATGCAAAACCTGTAATAATTAAGCTAAAAGGTGCCATAAATATGCACTCAAGCCCCTAGAAAAGCTCTGGAAAATACTATAGAGTGGGGGAGCTCAACTTTTATGTCTCAAGTTAAAAGGGTAAAGTCACTGATTGATTGCTTTGTTTGGGTTGTTGTTGTGGGTGGTTCATAGATCAAATCAATTTACTCGAACAATTTATAACTTAATTACAAGCCAAGCAGCGTTACAAACTGCCAGAGGCTGCTGTTTACAAAATTACAAATAACATATATATTTTGTTTCGCTTTTAAGTATCTGTAGCGTTCTACTGATCTACTGATCAGTGATCATTAATTGAATATACAAAACAGCTTTGCTTGTCACACCCAAATGGATATAGGAATTATGTCATAATTGCAAGATGTCGATTGCGATTTCGATTTCAATTTGGCTAACTGAAAATTAAACGAGATCGAGAACACGCTGTAAGGCAATTGGATTTGGTATGCAAAACAAGAAATATCCTTTTAAGTCTAGTGTCGCCTTTGGCGGTGTGAATTTGCATATTTTGTTGCCAATCGAAGTATATATCGGATGACATCAGACACCCGCAACTGCAATATACATAAATCCTTGGCGGCAGACAAGAAATAATGAATAAGACAGAAAACAGTAAGTGACGCGCGATTGAGTTTCACATTGTCAAGTGATTTACAATTCGTTTGTTCGCCTCAATTGAATGAGCGCCATTTGGCAGCCTCAGTTGTTGCCACTGCCGTTCATGATGTTGCTAGTTGCTGCTGCTGCTGGTTGCCTCATGGTCGGTGAACTGGCAGCATCATTGAGCATTTATGCGCGCCATCGATCAAGTCGAAGTCGAAGTCGCAGTCAAGCCGCAGCCACATCCAGCAGCGACTCGAAATTGCATCTGAGTTCGTCGCAAATTACGAAATATCCAAGCTAGTTACTGCTGACACACATACTGCGGAAATGTATCTCCCCTCGATGAGTCAGTGGCGAAAAGATTCAAGCTCTTGCCCCAGATATAACTGAGAGATTTTAAAGTCTTTAATAGCTTAGAAAGGAAAATGATTTTGGGACTCTCAATTACAGAGCAAATATAATTCTGATAAATATTTTAGCTCTAAACTGAACATGGAATATAGAGAATACTTTAGCTCTAAACTGAGCATGGAATATAGAGAATTTAACACATATCATGGAGTGTTATATTTGCTGTATAGTAACCTATATGTGAGCTATTTTTATATAGCTTAGAAAGGAAAATGATTTTAGGACTCTCAATTACAGAGCGAATATGATTCTGATAAATATTTTAACTCTAAACTGAGCATGGAATATAGAGAATACTTTAGCTATAAACTAAGTATGTAATATAGAGAAAACTTTAGCTCTAAACTAAGTATGGAATATAGATAATTTAACACATATCATGGGGTGTTATATTTGCGGTATAGTAACCTTTATGTGAGCTATTTTTATATAAAGCAAACACCCAATCCTTGTATTGTTTATTTTGTTTTCTGTTGAGATAACAATCTCGATTGTAGTGCCTAAAATGCATTCCCAAACGCAGTTGGCTCTGCTGGCCGGCTTGCCTTGCCTGGCCGCAGCCTGTTATTGTGTAGGTGGCCAAAACCACTCCTCCTCCGTACGCCGTGCTCCGTCCGATCCGGCGGCTTAAAAGCCAACTGGCGGCCTTGCTGCCGACGAACTGTAGCAGCCAGCCGATCTGTAGCTATGTGTTATGTGTGTCAGTCAGTCGGCGGCGGCAAAGAGAAGGCAATCGAGTTGCCTTAAAAGGCAGCGCCGCGTTCGCCAAAAATTTCAGAGGTACCGACTGCGAGTAGATTGCGTAGCTTATAGCGTGTCAAGACTGTATCTGTGTGGGCTCAATGAATCGATGAAACGCCAAACGCCAAACAGCAAACGCCAAAACGCCCAAATGAAAACAAGACTCGGCTCTAGACCGGGGGGTCACCTTCAGCGGTACGTGGGCGGCCTCAGTCTCGGTGACTTTGAAACGCTGCCCACCAGGCCAGAGAGGCAGCAGCCGAGCGCCCACAGCTTTGCTCCAATTGCTCAATCAATTCAAGCCACTCACCTGGAAGTGCAATATAATGGTCCAGATCAGGCCCAGCGTCAGCTTGGGATTGCCATCGACAATGTCCTCGGCGCGTATGTTGACCAGCTTGATCTTCTTGTAGCGCAGAAAGTCCAGGGCCATTTGTGCATTCTGCAGCATGTGGAAACGCATTTTACCCTTCTCGCGTGGCTGTAGAGTCAGGTGAAAATCGAATAGGTAAGTAACAGGTAACAGGTAGCAGGCGAGAGAGCGTGACAAAACTGCTAAGAAATCAATTGAAGAAAGGCCACAGCGGCGGCAACAACTTACCAGGTGTTCGCCAGATAGCACCTCCAGGAGTGAAAGTAAATTGTGACCATCGCGCAGATCTTCAAACAAGTCCACCACACGACGATTGGCCTGCAGGTTGGTTGGGGGAGGATTTGGAGGTTGAAAGTGAATTCAATGTGGTCAATAAATTAGAGAGTAAAAATAAAAACAAAAAAAAAGGTGGCTAAAAATTCCATGCAAACAAAACAACTCAAAATTGCTCAGAGACTGAACAGCTAAACAAACTGCAAACAGCAAAGTAAATTGATAATGTTGGCCTTTAATAGCCCCGGGATAAGCAGCGATAAAAACTCAACAAGACAACATTAAAAATAAAAAACACCCAACTTGGTGTAAGAAATGGTTTAATTACTACTTTTGACTGGACTTACAGACTGAGAACAACAGGGTATGCCATTTGTGGTAACACAAACATGTAGCATAGTATAGGTCTGGAAATCAAGGGAATATCAGTAAGGTTTAAGTTTAAATTAACTACTAAATTTAGTGTTTGCTGGTTAATACCTTAGCATACTTCCAATGCTGCTTGTATAAGGAAAGGGAGAAAAATGTAGGAGCTTTTAGATGAAATCAGACTAACTCTTCAAACACATTTCATAAATTCCAACAGCGCCATATATAGCTCGGCTCTGATATCTGATGCCGCTCATTAAACTCACCTTTTTCAGATGTTTGTTAACCCATTTCGTGAAAGTCTTCTTCTGAATGGCATCGCGTTCATCTAAAGAGGGAATATTTGTAGAAAACAGATCACATATTAGTATAATGTAAAAGAAAAACACACAAACTAGATTTAGATTAAGTATTCAAATTCAAAAATCATGCAAAGCCTGGGAAGTTTTGTGCCGAAAGTAGACTCTGCCTTGATCTTGAATGGCGTCATCGTTGATTGAGAAATGAATATTTTATGTAAACGTCTCAAACCAAAAAAAGCTCAAACATTTTAACGCCCACAATCGCAGGTAAGCATAACATAGTTATTAATTTACCGCCAAGATTATTTCTAGATTTTTTTGGCAATGATTTCTTGACGCTTTCAAGTGCGGGTGTTGAATAATCAGGCCTAGGGTCTTAATTAACTTGTTTGAACAAATGTTCCAGCTGTTGCTAATTAATGGTTTATTATAAGTTAAACTGTGAGTGTGTGATTTCTATTTTTTTGTCCCCTCTTTGCCCCTCCCTATCGCTGTTTTTCGATTTTTCAGGGCCTTCGGCAAACTTTGGTCAATGTTTTCCTTTGGCCTGATAAATACGTACAAAAAAAATCGATAAGAGCGGTAGGAAGAGGGAGTTAGCTTTGATTTGTAGCTCTGACACATGACGAGTGTGTGTGCGTGTGTGGTTGTTCGTGGGAATAACCCATCGGTAGATAAGCTAATGGTCATGTTCCTCCGAAACTTTCGGCACAAAGCCCAGGCATTTACGATTTGTTAGACATTTCTGCGGCAATTAGTGGGGTAAGAACTCTCCGGGGCTGATAACTCCATGCAGGGAGAGAATCGTATTGCAACATTAATTTATTTTTAATTAAATCCCCTCTTTCGCTTTTGTCTACTATTATCTTATCGGGGTAGAACAAAGACAAAGGGTTCTGTGGATCCAGAAAAAGCAAACCCTGTGACGACTCGACCGCAGTTCTACTCTAATCGCAACGCCTCGAGTCCATTGTAAATGTATTAAATCGGTTGATAAACCCGATAAATTCAAGTGCCAAACAAATAAAACAATAAGCGTAGTAAAGCAGATGAAAAAACCAAGTCATATAACGAACAACTCAAAGCAGAAGCTAAAAAGCAAAACAAAAGCGCTAAAAGATAAAATAAAAAGGTGTAAGATAGAGTGCCAGAGCTCCACTGAGTACTGAGTACCGATCCAACCAGTTTAATTCTCTTCCCTGCCATTTCCCACTCTCTTAACTCGGCAAAAAGATAAAAAAAAACCAGTGACGAAGCTCAAATGCCCTTGGAAGAGAGATTACTATAAATCCCAAGGTCCATTAGGCTCCCATTTAAAAGTACTTAATCTTTTTTGGCGACAATAAGTCTAACGAGCTGAAAATTAACCTAGTTATGGTCAACAAAAGAATCGTGTTTACTGATAAACAATTCGTACAAGAGATAGACCAAAACTAATTGGCAAATACGTGATGGATCGTCGAGAAAATTATTGGTAAACATGTTCTGCTACATTTTAAGTCGGAGTATATGATATAGATAGAATATATTCATCTGCTTTCGATTTTTACAACCATAAATTTATCATAAACTTATATAAACTACTTACAGGCTTTCTGGTCAGTTCTAGATCAAAAAAAGTAAGAGATCCTTGAGCGGACAACTCTCTTTAACGGACAAGGTTCTCAGGATGTAAGATTAAAAATATATTTCTGCTTTTTATTATTACAAGAATTACTCACCAAGAAAACTACCAAAAGGCTAGATCGAATATATAGTATATAGATCGAAGTACAGTAATTTATAATAATAACTTTTAGCGGACAATGAACTAGGAACTAATCTAGAATTTAAGACGACAAATACACTCATATATTATAGCTATCTTCCAGCTGAAAGTATTGTCAAAATATTTCTGATGAGTCACTAGCAATTCCAGCTATCTCCAATACCCTTCCCACTAAGTATACAAGTACATATGATAAACCCGACTCCCCGATGAGCTCTCTCCGATCGTGAACTTGTTCGAATCGCCCTGCTGACTCATCCCTCTGCAATGCCCCATTCAGGCGGAGGTTCTACCTTAAGATGATGCCCATTAAATCGCATTCATTGAGGGATCCGGACCCGAGAGGGATCTTTCCGCAATAATCTTTCTGCACGATTGCATGCAAAAAAAAGTTAACGCGACTTGGTCGTCGTAATCGGGCTTATTTTTATCTTCCTCTGAGCCAAGAACAACACAGAAGAGTTCATAAATATTCACACAAATAATGATTGTGCAAAGGTGTACGACTTTGGTCGGCACAAATACCACTCGGAATGCCATAGGTACAGGTACGCACACACAGGCAGACACAACACTACACACCACTACACACTATCAGGGGAACTCGTATTCGTATGGGGTTTGGGCTTGGAGAGCGCGTGATGATGTCACGTTCTAAGTTGAACGTTTCCAGCGATTAAACGTTCGTTAAGTTGCTGTTGCTTTTGCTGTTTTGGGAGCAGAAGAGTTCGGAGCAGAGCAGCTTATTTGATATTTGTTAATGTTTATTTTTGCATTTAGTCATTGTCATTGATTAGCACACTTAAAGGAAATGTGGCCCAAAAGCTGCTGTTATTTTTTTTCTATTTTTATGAAGGCCGTTCGGTTCATCGTGTGTTGACCACCAAACGTAGATAAGGCAACTTCACGCATTTGCCCGATATAAACTATGAACTCACTACAGGGAAATGCACTTCAAATGCGGAATTTGAGCCATTCCCTCATATCTACAAATAATAATGAGGCGGAGGGGAGCAGGAATCCACAAAATTCCGAGCTAACGGCGCCAGCAAATTAGTGTCAGGCAATCGAAAACGTATAACAATCAGCATAAAAAGCCAATATAAATGTTTACAAAAGTCAATAAGCATAAACGGGTTTTTTTGTCGTCGGCGGCTGGACAAATGAGTTCACTCCGAGATTCGTGGAATTCTGAGTCAAAAATTTGTTAATTGGCCAACACAGTTTCGGGTGTCGGGATGACCGAGAGATCGGGTTCCGCCACATCCATCTAACCAGTTAGTCACCCAACTCACTCTAAGGGGTGCGAAATTACCTTTAATAAAAAATCTCCCCTAAAATACAGACAAGTTCAAGGTCGGCGCGATGGGCAGCCTTTTATTTGAACACCATTTGATGTGCCAAGAAAGGTGCGGATGGGGAATGTGTTTGCCCAAGAAGTGTCAACAAAATTATTTGGTGATTGTCGGAATTTTGTAATTATATATATACTCCTACCTATATCTATATCATTAAACAGACAAGGCCTTGATAGATCCGCAATGCCCGACCGATAGCGAAGTGCATTGCCAAAAGGTGAGGTAATTTATTCGTTTTGGTTATTATTTTGAAATGGCATATCTGCATAACTTAACTTTGTTTGTTCTTGGAGATCTATTTCAAATTCCTTCGGCATTAGCGCGTTTTTGCATAAATTCCCTCGAAAAGCCTTAACCAGTTGACTAGCAAATATTTGCCTCTAAACTTCTATGGACTCTGAGCCAGTATTTAGAGAGGGTCTCTTTTTTAGCTGGCTTCGCGACCTTGACCCCTTATAATTTGCTCCCAAGCTCCGCTTCCGTCATTTTTAATCGTGGAGAACATGTTTTCGCACGGGGGGTTAGTTAGTTAAGCTCCGAAAAATATATACACGTACATATGAAACCGCGACGGATTCATAATTGAAATTCATACAAACAAGATACAAGCCGAGCGCGAACTTGAAATGCAAATGATTTCCGCTGGGGCAATTAATAAATCTTTGTTAGAGTGAACATCAAGGAACTGGAACAGAACGACATGCCTTGGTGAAGGAGTAATCGAGAGATCCTGTCTCGCCCACTTACGCATGATGTCCCAATCTTCTATAAAATGCTCCCAAATGGACATGCTACCTTTGAACTGGGTGAGGGCATCCTCGTAGCCGCCCTGCGGCTGTGCCTGAGTCGACGAGTGCTTGGCCTTTTTGGGGGCCGCGGGACTAGCTCCTGTCTCGTAGAGCGGCGAGGATGCACTGCCCGTCGCCGAGTGGCGATGATGCTGGTGATGATGACTGTGGTGGTGGTTGTTGCTATACAACTCGCGATCCCTCTGCTCCCGCTGCACCTGGTGGTACTCCAGCGTCCCATTGTTGTTGCCCACTCCCCCCGAGCCCGGGGAAACGGAGATTCGTGCCGGCGACTGGCTGCTACTGGTGGCATGATGGTAGCTCTGATGGTGGTGCGTCGTCTGGCGCGAGCTGCTCCGCTTCATCGAGTTGGTGGCCCCAGCACTCTGCTGGTTATGGTGCTGGTGGCCATGCTCGTTCTGCTGCTCGTTGGGATCGAAGCCCAGGCGGTCTTTATAGTAGGAATGCGATGTCATCTTGCGGGTGGCACATTAAGAGACTCGGATACAGATACACACACACACACTCAACTCGCCAACTTTCGCTGCAAGCTCTTTGATTTCTTTAGATTTTTAGCACGTTTCAGAGTTTATGTTTGTTTCGCGGTGGCGATGGCACTTTGTGATTTTATTTTTATTGCTCACAATCGACAAATGGATGGACTCGTCTCGTCTGCTCGGTTGGCTGGAACTGAAGTGGAGTTGGGTTGACGAATTTCAATTTAAATACGAGTGTATGCATATATCTGCACACTTAATTTAGCTGCGATGATTCAGGCTCTCCGACTCGCGTACTTGAACGTGAAATCACCAGAGAACAGCGATCGCCAATGGGTTGTAATTAGCGAGACACCAAAGAGGAATGCACTGCCACTAAACTAAATTTAAGTAAAAGTTCTCGTCGAGGAAGCCGGCTATTTGCACAGAAAAAAATTAGTAACCAAAACCCGCTGGTTCATCTTAAATAATAATATTCTCCTTGCACTAACTTAACGAATTTTAAAACATCTGAAGTTCGAAAGCATCTATTGAAATGTAATAGAAATAATAAACATTAAGAAACCTATTTCTCATCGAAAAAATCCAGTTAACACAGCCTCTTTTTAAGGTTCTAAACTATATATTAAACTATATAAACTATTTCTAATTGGACTTTCTTCCTTGTGTAGCTAAAAAGCGTTCCTATATATCTGATGTGTTTGGCTTTATGTTTTTTGCCGTTGCCGGCATTTTGTTCCAATTGGCCGTTGGCCAAAAGAAAACGTGCTAGCGCGAAATGTATCTAGCAGATACATAGATAGTGTACATGGTGCATTTGTCGCCAAAGGCGAACGAACCGGACGACGCCATCTAGCCGACAGTTACAGATACAGATACAAATACTGAGATACAATGGGAGAAGGGCGTGAGCGCTGCGATCACTTTTACCCCGGCACCCAAATTGAAATTTATAAAGATAAATTGAAACTGAAATCAGACGCAGCTGCTGCACACACAAAGCTCAAGTAAAAGCGAGCACTTAAATCATTTCATTCCGTGTCCACTTTTTAAATTTATTTCAGCAATCTTCACAATGACAAAACTGCGTCCGATCCCAGCGTACTTTCATTTGCAAAAAGGAAAAATAAATGATTGTCTTTTTTGTTTAATTTGGTATTCTGTGGGATCTATTTGTGCCCTGATTTGAGAGTTATTTTTTGAGGGTGATTCCATTGAATTCATGAGGTCAGCTTGGAGCCGTAGTTGCTGACTCGGACTCGCTGCGGCGGCTCGTAAGCGCAATAAGTATAAATAAATAAATAAATGCCCCGACACGCAACCAGCTGCGGGCCCAGGAGACGGTCTGTCGCTCTGATTAGATACGAATACAATTATATATATACCTATCCGCATATGTAGATATGGACAGATACATTTCATTCGCTCTCTCAGCTCATTTTTTATTGAGAGTTTTATGCGACGTTTGTAGCGCAACTGAGAAAGTATCAGTGAGTTGATATAGGCTTGTCCGTATGTCCGTTTGTCCGACAATATAGTTTTTTCGATTTAGTTATACAATTTTAAAGATATCTCAACAAAATATTAAATATTCTCTTGATTATATCAAGAACTGCTCTCTGCTAAAACTATATCCTTTACCTTCTGAGTTTATTGACCTCTAATTTATATAACTTTCAAACTACAAGAGTATAAAAAAGCCGTCTTATTAAAACTAGCTTGCTTCCTCTTTTTTCATCTTGTTTGAATAGCCTGCCTTCAAATTTAAATTTATTTATGCAAATGCTGGGCGGAACGTAGCTTTCAGACAAAACACAACAAATTTTCGCCTCGGGTTTTCTTTGGGAACTTTTACTTGAATATTAGTTTCGGTGATTTTTTTTGTTTGTTGCTAATTTGTTTTTTAGTGCAAGTCTTTGGGTTTACACGGTTTTGTTTATTTTCCAAAGTCAATAGTTTTTTTTTTTTATGCTCTTGCATCTTTCACTTTGCTGCAAGTGGCTTTCAATAGTTTTCGCTCATATTTTTGTTGCTTGTTATTGTTTTGTTTTTGTTATTGTTGCTTGTGGACTTGCTGGCTGGCGGCAGCTGCTTGTTCCGTGTGCATTTTCCATTCACATGCAAAGTTTCACACAATAAATTCATTGAAAATATTTCTCCACATTTCGCCACTGTCTGAACTTGGCTTTTTGCCTCTCTCTTCCTACGGGTCTTCGCCCACGTCCCCTCCTCCCCCATTTCGTGGCACAGTTATGCGAGCTGTTGCATTTTCTCGCTCTCTTCTCTAAGCCAGGTTTAAATGCAAGAGCCAGAATTAAGTATGCCTGGCATGCCAAGAAACTATTTTTGAGAACTACAGGTAGAACGTCAGGGGAGAGAGCAAGTAAGAGAGAAAAGAGAGGAGGAGGGAGAACAGTTGATACACGGAGAAAAAGAGTGGATGACTTTTATATAGAGAATACTAATTTTATTCTACTATATCTGCTATATTTGAACTTAAACATATTCTCCTAGCTAATAATCATATATTTAAGCTTTCATTTTTTAAATACATAACATTTTAATCTTTTTATTTATTATTTTTCATGGATACGATATAAGTAGGAATGAATTGTTTTTCTCCGTGTAGCGAGGCATGCGTTTGGCATGACTAAATTGCCTTTGGAAAGACAAACCCAAATGAAAAACAAACTCTAAGGCCGGACTTGTGGATTTTGTGCGTGTGCAACGATCAAAAATCGGAGACCAGACCAGATCGCCCCTAAAGAGCAATTCAAGCTCACCGAAAAATATACAAAAAAAAAATCTGACAAAAACTGGTTATTGAATGAAAAGCCAGACAACAAGAACAACAGCAGAAAAATGTGCAAAAACAACAACGCACAACTTAAAAGAAGTTGGGAGAAGTTGAAATTTCTTGAACTGGGTTTGGTATTGGTTTCTTCTTTTTTTTTTGGGCAAATATTTAGAAAATGCAACACAGCTGCTTTTTTAATGGTAGGGGAAAATGTGGCGGCGAGAGCAGTTCCAGGTTCTGAGAGTTCTTATTCTCCGTTTATTTTCCATTCCATTTATTATTTCCTTGTGCAGGCGACGGACGTCGACGATGACGGTTTATTTAGGACGATAACAAGCGGCGTCAGGCACTTATTTATTTTTATAGTGTTTTTTGACGTTGTCGCCTTTAATATTTTTTTTTTCGCTGCTTAACATTTTCGCACTAAAGATAAACGCGGCTTTTTGTTGTTTTCTGATTACGCCTGCTGACTGAGTGCTGTTCCTCCAATATTCTTGAGTATTTCGAATTAACAGTTCGTTTTCTGCACTCGAAGAAGACACACACACAGACACATAACACACTTGGTTTCTTCTGCTTCAGCCAACTTCCTCTTCTCACTTTTAGGGCCAAGTTAGACAAACGCGTTGCGTTCGTTAACTGCGCGCGAGAGTGTGTGCGTTAACAAATTGTTGTTGCCACACCGCACACTCATATGGACACAGCGCACACACACAGAATCACTGGTAAGAGAATCTCGTTCTTGCAGGAGAAACAGAAACCCAACCGCTCGGTATCGTGGTTCAAATTTGACTGAGCGCGCCCAAGACGATTCACTTCACTTCGGTTCGGTTGCGCCAGAGCTAAGAGAGCGCACTGTGGGACGTTTGGAGCAAATGTCGCACTCGCACTGTGGAACGCCGCCTGGCGATAAGACGAGAGTGGGAGCGCAAGGTATAAGTGAGTGTGAGTGAGCAGAGCAGGTGTATTGGCCGTTTGCTCAACTGACTGCGTGGCCGCTTGTGTGTGGGAAGAGCGCAGGGAGCGATCGAGTGGGGGAGAGCGGGAGACTGCCGATTGAGAAGAGAGCATCGTCATCACCGATCGCCGCTCTTTGAGCACGACTTCAAGCTGAAAGCCGCATGAATGACCAAAATTGTCGCTCTGTGATGAGCCCGTAGAGTAAGTGCACAGCGAGAAATTAAAAGCTTTTTGATAAGATGTTAACTTAAATTTTTTGATATGAAATACTATTACAAAAATATATTTATACATATTAATACTTTTTATTGTTCTTCAGAACCTATATAATTTGATGTACATTTATGTTAGTATTATTCTATTTAATATAATATTTATTGAGTTCTTATAATCACAACCTTTTTTGAAGTTACAAATACTTAATATTAATATCTCTCCTTCCATAAAGGTTACTGATAAGATGGATGGCTCAACAGGTGTCTTAATAATACATAATTTGTAACATGTGTTATTTTCTGCCTGACCTGGCCTGGTAATTTAATTTCTTTCACACATTCTCCAGCTCAGTGCATGCGAAATTAAAAGAAATTCTTCATATATGGTCAGATTTGCTTGGCATTTTTGTTCTTTTCTGCGGGCCAGAGGAAGCACCGAAGCCGCTTAAACATGTGGGCTCCCCCAAATAAATAAAAAAAAGAAACAGCGAGAATAAAAGAAAAATAAAGTAAACCGCTAATGGTCATGGCCGTTAATAAACAGAAAGCCCTAATTTGGCTCTCGTCTTTGGCTGCCTTGTGGTTTATTAGCCAAGCCGCAAACACACAAAAAAATTGAAATGGAGAAAAAGAAATAGATATAGAAGTAGAGCGGTGATCGACACGCACTTGTAAACAAATTTTTGGAGAACTGCAGTTGAAGGAACTCTTCAGAAACTGCCAAGAAAAACAAACAAGCCGAGTCGGCCAAAAATAAGTTATTATGTGTGTAAAAATAGTGAAAGAATCCATAAAAATGTACTCGTAAAATGTACAAGATTGAGAGCAGTGATTTTTGAGTGAGCAGTGCTCGCTCCTCTCCACCGCTTTTTCCACTCAAAGAGAGCGGCGGCCTAAGAGAAAACGCTGATCAGCTGGGCAATGTGATGCGTGAGATGCAATCGCTCGGCTTTGGGCGATTTTCAAACCATTTTCCGTTTGGGCAACCACAAAGCAACGGGCGTTATGAAAATGGAAAGTGGTATTGCCACACACACAAAAAAAAAAGTAAGTTGATCCGACCAAACAGCTGTTTGGGCGCCAGCGGAAATGCTCGGAAATGCAGACACGGACAGACACTCCAGGCGAATGGGCGTCGTGTGAGTACTACCACCACTCATGCACTCATATTCGCTCACTCACATCATATTCGATCATCATCGCCTAGTGACTCAGGCGCCGAAATGTGACTAAGCCGCTGTCCATAAATGAGTATCGGATTTTTGGCGTAGGCTTAATGCGACCAAGTTGGCTTTTTTCGGCTCTTTGGCCAAAACAACACACATAAGAATGAAATGAAAAGCGCGCACACAGGCGCAGCTTGCACGGAGAAATATTGTTTTTAAGTTTGATATTTTTCAGATTTAATATCAGCTAAAAATGATCAACAATATTTGTTATTAAAAACAACTATTTTATAAATGTATTTAGCATTACTGAGGTTTTGTGGTTATCTAGTATCTCTCTCTATTTAAACTCTATCTTTTAGGAAGCCTTTTTGAAAATAAATAATAATTTATGAAAACACCAAGAATTATTATATATATTATAGCTGTGACTTATTATATATTTTATTTTTAAACTGAATTGTTACCCCTTTCTAAGCTAATTTATTTGCTTTAAGACTGTATTACACGTTATTCCCATTTTGGAGTTTTTTCCCTCAGTGCTTGGCTAACCCGCCTTCATTCATTTGCATGTCTCCCGGCCCGAGTCTCAATCTCCGTCTGGGTCTGAGTCTGAGTATACGTCTCCGACTATGTCTCAGTCGAGTGATTGCCGCATCTAGATAATCCCCTCCAATCCAAGCCAACACTTGGCAGCCAGCTAGCTTCCCTCTTGGCCAGTCTGCGTCCGAGTTCGAGTTCCCCGGTCAACCCACTTCCTCAAGTGCACAGACACCCAACACAATCGATCCGATATACTATATATGTTTCATATATACAGTGAGTTGGGGCAACTGTTTTTCATGCACTTGCCGTTGTGGTTTTAATTAGTAATTGGCAATCGCACATCGTTGAGCAGATTTTATATTACCATTGGCCTATATTGGGGGTTGGGGGTTTTAAGAGGGGCGCCCGCTTAATTGCCAACTGATTGCTTATGGCACTTTGAATTGCCTTCTGGCACGCCAAGGGTGGCAGTTGAGGCTTAAATAAAATGCCTAAAAAACAGTAGGAGGAGCTGGCAATTTGCATGCCAATCAAGCGAGGATTTTGATGGCCAGCGAAGGTGTTGGGAATATGCACAGGAGTTGGTTTCGATGACTTAACACGGTTTTATGCCATTAAATTGATGGTTTTCCCCACAATTAGCCACTCATATTTAAGGCCCTCTTTCTATATTCATTTTAGAGTCATTTAATTGATTTTTATTGGGGTTTATCATGGTTATAAATATAATTTCATATGATATTACTAGAGCTTTAAAGGGTAAATGAGGATTTATTAATAAAATGACTCAAATGAAATCAGCTTTAATAATTTTAAACTAAATACTATAGGGTTATGGAAAGCAGAAATATATATCTGGTTAATTTTAGTAAGTAATTTCAATCTAACATTCATTCTAAAATTCAGTATTGACTAATTTATACAAACAACAGCTCTATTCTTTCAAAATTTTAGATAAAAAATATTTTAACTAACAAATTGCACATAAAATCCAAAGTTTATTTACTTTTTCGCTCACTAAGATCCATAACTGGCCAAAGCATAATTCTTGTTGACTTGTTTATTAATATGTTATCGAAATTTGCTTAAAATGTATGATTTTTATATGTATTTTCAAACTGTTTTGGTTATTGGCAAGCCATTGATGTGGTAGTGATTGAGTGGACTCACCCACTTAGTCACAGAGAGATAAAGACTGTCGCTGCCTTTAACTATTTCGCTTGCCAGTATTACTAAGCCGCTGCCCACGCTTCACTCACGCCCAGGTCTTCGGAATTCCGCCTGTCACAGCCAACATCCGTCTCAAGGCAACTAACTGCCGCCCATCGCCCCCAGTTTCCAGTTTCCCTGTCCCACTCGAAATAAAATAAAAAACTCAACTCAAAAACTAAAAAAACTGAGAGACTCAGACTGCAGACTGCAGACAATTTCCCGTTTCGCCATGGAATGCCGGCAAATTGCAATTGCTTTTTGCAATCGAAGAGAGTCAAGAGCGGCGGACGGAGAGCAACAACCAAAGTTATTCGCACAACAACGTCATGTGCTTAACACACGCGCGGCTGTGGCATAAATTAAGATAAATATAAAGAAGTGATTTATCTGCTGAATTGATAGTTTTCAAATGAACACTCAAGTGAACATTAAATAAAAATTAAGCAAAAAATAAAGGCTACATAAAACCTTGATTATCTGCTGAATTATTTGCTTTAAGTAAAGTTTACATTAAGCCATTAAAAGAGACAAAATGCATTAGGAAAGGCAAATCAAAATGGCTAGGGGAACGGTTTTTTAAGCTTGGAATAAATAAATAAATTTATTCATGGTATCTATTGTTAAATGAGCAGTCTTGGTAATAAAATCTAACTGATTTGGCACAGATTTTATAGCTTCTTCACACATTCTTTGTTTGTAGAAATAGGTTAAATCATGATATTTCCAGAATAAATAAGAAATCGAGTTTATTTTATTTATACTTTAATGCTTAAAGTTGATTTTTATCTGAGCAGTACAAACTTTGTATTATATATACATTTGTATTATATATAAATCATAATTTAGCAAAAGATTCTTTTGTAAAATGCAAATCTTTTTAGTAAACATTCAAAATAGCTTCTTCACACATTCTTTGTTTGTAGAAATAGGTTAATTCATGATATTTCCAGAATAAATAAGAAATCGAGTTTATTTTATTTATTCTTTAATGCTTAAAGTTAGAGCACAGACTTTGTATTATTTATACATTATGTGCCTCTAAAAATCCATAGTTTAGTAAAAAGATCCACATTCTTTTGTAAAATGCAAATCTTTTCAGTAAACATTCAAAAGCCTGACGAATACAATTGTTCCCTGTGAGTAATGGTTGCCTGAATGGGATCGGGGGAATGGAAGTGTATATGCCAAAATGGAGACATTATCCGGCATTAAGTTATTTTATTTGCAACTGTCGAATTTACGAGAAGAGATATGTGTGTCAATATGGCATTTGGCGCGACTTATTGCGAGTCACAGCCAGTCACAGTGTAAACAAGGCGGAATGGAATGCCGGCCAAGTGGACTCCCCCCCCTATATATTTATATGTCCCCAACTTCTGAACCCAATACTGAAAAGAGTTACATATTTCCCTTCTTCAGCTTCGGTTTCGGTTTCCACTATTTGTGCAAACAGAGAGGGGGAAGGTAAAACAATGGAGAATATATGGAATATTCGTGTAAGTTCACCTCACCTCAAGGGTGAGACCCCGGCCCAGCCTGTGTGGAATACGGGTGACCCACTGACGACGGCGACAGTACCCAGTATTACCCATCCCCCCAAAAAAAAAGCTGACAAAAAACAGGTTTACAACACCGAGTTGTGGGCGTTTTTACTGAGACTCGGATTCGGATTCGGATTCGTATTCGCTTGTTGTTCACTTTTATTTGCGTGTAATGTCATTTAAATGATTGCTCGATTGCTGACAAAGGCCAACTTGTTTCGCAGCAGTGACGTCATGGCCACTCCACCCACACACACAGAGATACAGAGAGATACTGGCTGTGATATATATAACAGGTCATAAATATCCATAAAGTGATATTGGCCGGAGCTGAGATCATTGCAATTTCTGTGAAAGCCACAAAAGCGGTAACGCCTTGAATGAAACTCCCACAGAGCGAAAAGTAATGCCACTCGATCTAGCGAAAACATTGCACAACAACATCTGTATACAGAAAAAGAAATTGTGTGTGCTAAGGTCGCTTATTTTGATGAGTTTTCATTATTAACTTTTTAATGAAAAATATATACAAAAATTGATTACCGCGACGTGGGAGTCGAACCCAGACACTTATGCAGTAAATGAAAAGAATACGATCAATAGGATTTTATAAAAATTTAAGTTAAGCACATAATAAAATTCATTCTTTCCTCCAACTTCAGGCATCTCATTTCTTAGGTGGGAAATTAAGTTAAGCTGGTTTATCAGTCAGCAAAAATGGTACTGATGAGGTTCCTTGGCTCGAAACTGAACCATATATAGCCTGCTGTTTGTCTTTGGACCAGATCTTGTGTGTGTTTTGGCTTAATAGTCCCGTCTTAATCGACTTAATAAAAACTATAAATAGAATCTGTCAATAACAAATAAATAAACAATAAATAAGTTGATTCAAATAAAAATATACCATCAGTGGCAACTCAACCCAAACAAGTATTTCCTACGACTGAAAAAATGTGTTAAGGAGGACATATCCATGCTTACCTCCCAAAATACAGATTTTAAGTTATTTTCGTTGGTAAAAAATATTTAAAGTAGCATATAGAAGAAGCCATAATTATTTTTCTGTGTGCCAGGGGGAGTATCTGACATCTCGTCTCCCCTTCGATGTCGCTCAAAGCTAAAGTATCTTGACCTCGCAGAGCTGGAGTGTTTCATTCCATTGCCTGTTGATCGTCACTGGCAATTAGTAGCGTAATTAAATATTTGTGTACAAATAATTTGTACGTCTGTGTGTGCAGGCATACATTTTATATAGATTTTATTTATATTCAAGTGCGCCGGCCGGGCGGTCCTTTGCTTTGATCCCAAAGACGCGCTGCTGCCAGAATTGCGTTTGTATCTCTTTTTCGGAGTTGACAAATTGACACACGAAATTGCTTATCTTAATGAGTCAGATGAGTTTTTGGGGGACTGGTGGCTGTTGGGGGAGGTACTGTGTATGGAGATATGGTACGCATATAGGGCGGGGAACGGAGGACGAGGGACCTGCCGCTGGAGTGGGAGACAATTGTCTGGGAAAGGTGCCATATGGCCATATGGTCTGGCAGCCTTGGGGCAAAGTCAGATACGACGAGATATCGCAGAGATATATTCACTGGATGTGCGTGTGAATGTGATTCACGAATGTCACCTGCCAGCCGGTCGGGGAAACCAAAGTCTCTATTCGACTTTGACTGTCGAAATTATATTCTCGTATATCAGTCACTTTAGCGTTAATTATTTATTGTGTTTTATTAATAGCTTTCAAGCCACCAACAATATTTATTCTCCAATTACAGCCGCATATTTGGTAATTATTTTAGAGGAGTATCGGTTTCTGTATTTACTTTCAAGTGCCATTGACAAGTGTTCTTGAACAATTAAATAATTTGAGTGGGTTATTAGGGTATAAATATTAATTTGAATTATTTCAAGCTTATATTTGAGGATTGGGATTTAATTTAATAGATTAGCACATGGAAAGCTTACCATTTTAGAACTTTTAAATGTTCATTATCATTGCCTTGTGACTTTCTCAACGATATGTTGATAAATATGTATCTTTCCAATTGATTTATTGATTTATCCTGGCGCTACAAGCTAAATACTTTATGATGTATTGGTTTCAATGGCTTGCTAAATAATCAAACGTATATATTCGATTCCTGACCCTCTTAATACCCCTCTAAATATCCAAATTAAAAAACCTAAACATTCTCCCCTTCAAACTAGTTAATTACCAAATTTAAAAACATGCTTATAATTAAGAGAGGAGAAGTCAATAGGAAGCTCGTGCTTGCTGCACATAAAAAAGTCAACAACAATGTTAAAGCATACAAAAAACGCGGTAAAAAAGCCAATCAACATATCAATATATACAGATGTTCACTGGCTTTAGTCATTAGATTCCAGAACACTTAAAAATGTCATAACTTAGACGAATAATTACCGAAAGCAGTCGCCAAAGGGAGGGCTCCGAAATAGAGACATAAAGATAGCGACACGGGGGAACAAGCGAACAGCCAACGAGAAATGCAAATTGAATTGAAAACTAATTAGAGATATCTACACACAGACACCGGCACATACCCCATTCAGCCACAGATACGGATACACAGCTGCAGATATGCGATATGGAGATACGAATACATAACGACAATTAAAAAACCAAAAAGCCGAAGGAGAATATATCGCCGAAAACAAAGAATACGAAATACGCCTGCAAAGGAAACAGAAGCAGAAGCAAACAGCAGGCTAGAACAGAGAAACAGTTATCAGTTTTCAATTAACAACATCGTGTTATGTCGGTAGGCGTATCTGTATCTTTCAGGTACAACGTACAATGCCAAAAATAAAAGCACCCAATGCACGCGATAAAATTATACCCAAGAAAGGCAACTTCTTATTGGGTTATTGGAACAAAACAGGAAAGATGTATATCCTTGTTATTGTTTTTAAGGGTGAATGAGTCTGTCTTTGGTTCTAATTTGAAACGAAGAGGAGTCTCTCTTTGGAGAAAGTGAAAAAAAGATTTATTATTATAGATTTATTTATTTTCTAATATATATATATAAATGTTCCAGTTGACCTTATAGAGGCGTATCTAATTACATCAAACTTGATTTAAAATACAACACTGCCCCCTCGGCTTCCTTGTGGCAACTGTACTTCCGGTGTCAACTGTTGCCGGGCTAATTCGCCCATTAAAACCGATCGCGTGTACGTAAGCGAGTGTGCCTCGAATATCTAATTAATCGATAAACTCAGTCACAGAAACATAAACCAATACAAAGCGTAGACACTCGTTAGATTTATTAATGAAAAATCTGTGCGATGCAGCCGGGGGATTGGAAACTAACTGGGGGATTGGCGCCTGCCCGCACACACAAATTTTTCTCGATGCACGATTTCGGGCCAAGCCTTGACAGCTCACGGAGAACTTCGATAACGATAACGCAGGCACTTGAAGACGCCGTCGATTAATGGTAATGCGACAGGTCGTGTGATGATAACACACGTCTAAAAATAAATGCTGTCGAATGCTGTCAAAATAATCCGAAATCGAAATCGAAAATGGCTCGATGAGAGTATTAAACTTGGCCAAAAAAATGCCTCACGCCCACGCGAAGCAAACACCCAAAAATCTGTTCGAATTCAAAGGCCAAAATTGGTTCAGTCTGCGCAGGCGTAGCCTACAGAGAATAAAATAAGTGAGGAAACCGAACTGCGGGAGAATGGGTTTATAAATACCCACAAAACAATTGTACATAAAGGAAACCGTAAGCAAATATTATTTAATCGAGGCATTAACACGTCTTTCGTGCCGGGATTCAATGGCAACCATTATGGTTCATCTAATCGATCCGCGGGGGCGGATCTTTGCCTGTTCATTAGCTAGTTGCGAGTTGCGAGCTGTGAGTTTTTTCCTCTAATTTTTGTACTATTTTTTCTGCTGCAGAGTTGGCAACTGTTGTTGTTTGGTTTTGTGGGCAAGTTTTTCCGTTACATGCAGTTGGGCCAAATTGTGTGTGGGCTAACTGGCTCAGGGCTAATTAAAACCCAGCAAATGGGGGAGCCCCAGAGCGAAGGGGGGTAAAAAAGCGAAAAGCTAAACAACATTTTCACTTCGCATGTGAATTAAACTTGGAGTTGCCTGAAGAGTGGGAGCATGGACTGGGACTCCCACTGGCGGAGGTGTCTCTTATATCTCTCTGTCTCCGCCGGGGGCCTTACTTAATCCCAGACATCAATCTCAATTTACAAATATTCCTACAAGTATATATACACATATTTATTCGGCTCGTTAAGGTAAAACGAGTTTTGTTTTCAGTTTCATTGACGATCTTGGGCGTTTCAGTTATTGAATCAATTTCAATTGAAAGTAATTGCAGCTGAATGGAGACGGAGGAGAGTGCTGACGCATGTGTGCATTGTCATTCTGAAAGTGTTGTACTTAAAAACGAGAATACGGGGTTTTCCGGTTCTGGAATTCTTATGGGTTGTTAATACAACTTTAAACTTTAAGCCGATAAAGAAAACCAACAGCAAAATCAAAAGCTAGCAAAGCTTTGTAAGATTTGTTGTTGTAAATATTGTTTTTGTACGTCTGATAACTCGGGTTTTATATCAAAAAACTTTCGAAGGCGCTGTCCGTCCGCAGGGCATTGTAAGTTTTGGTTTTTGTAAACTTTAGGTAGGACTACTTTCCTTGACAATGCTTAGATATTGTTTATTTATGTCTGATGGCGCGGTTTTTCCTCACAAAAAATCTCTCAAAGCTACCATAAATAATAACAGTTGCTATATTCAAATAAAAAATCAATTACTTTGAAGTGACATAGAAAAAAACAAGTAAAAAAGCTGCAGGAGAGATACTACTCTACTCTGAGATACCCGGTACTCAAAGCCATTTGCATTAAACTAAAATACATATCCTAAAGCGCGCACCTTCCCTAGACCAAATTTGACCAAATTTTTAGTTCATATGACTCAAATATACTTAATTGTTCGATCATAGGGCCCAAATAGTCCATATAACAATAATTTGAGTCTATATGAATACATCTTGTCCTTATGACCACATTTTTAGTCCATATGGCCACATTCATAGAAAATATGATCACAGGATATGCAGAGAAGTTAGCCAAAGAACTTCACACATAACCTGCAATTCGCAAGTGATTTTTAAGTAAAATGATAAATAATTCATGATAATTCATGATTCTTTTTTAAGCAAATATAATGATTTTTTATGGTTAAAAGTGTTTCCTATATTTTCTTTTGCAACCTAAGTGCTTTCCCCAATCTAAGCAATGATCCACAAAATGTGTGTGTGCTGCTACTGATCCAAAATGTAATTTATTCGAGCAGTCTTTGATCTGACATTCTCTCACTCCTTTCGATGTTGGCCAGATCCCTTGAACTCCTCGCCGTAGGAACTTTATAATAGACATTCCCTGGGCACAATGCGACAAGAATTCAATAGACTTCAGTCTGCCTCCATTTCTGTGTGTGTTTTGGACTTTTTTCAATGTCTTTTTTTATTGTGCGGGACTAACAATGCCCTCGGGCCTGCGACGGCGACATAAATTTCGATTTTTCAGTTGCAGTTGCCATTGCAAAAAGGCATATGTACGTACGTCGCAATATGCACACAGTTCTGTGGGCCGGGAAAACTCCGTTGGCGGAACAGAAATAGAATCACACACAAATGACTGACAGACAAAACGGCAGAGCTGGCACAGAGACGGGATATATATATAAATGGGCTATATGGGAGACATCGAGCGGGGATGGGTGATGGGTGGGGGAACATAGACGGGGTTCATGGGCGGAGGCTGCAACCGTTAGTGCGGAATTAGCGCATAATAATGCTGCGTCGATTGCCAGGCAGCGGAGCGAGCGGGAGAAAAGCGAGCACCCAGTTTTGCGGACGCTGCTGTGTAAGCCCCAAGTGCAATGAACCGCCGAGCGGTGCTCTTTATTGGTGGCTGATGAGGGTGGGCCCAGGGGGAGTGCTACTGCCAGTGGGTTGGCCAAATATTTGCTCAACATATTGCCATTTGAATGGAGCTATCAGCCGGCGGGATTACCTCAATTGCCCTACTACAGTGGTCGCTTGGAATGTGGCTTTTACAATGTGTATTTGTAATTATACTTTTACTGGGAAAAAGCATTTAATTGGAATTTAGCTCAGGGATAATATAATACCAGAATAGTTAATGGTTTTTAGAAGCTATTATTGCACAACGTCACACGTACGTGGTCAAAATATATATTTGAAATGTCCCAGTATCAAAAAAGATAATAGGAACTGCCACAGAAAACGGTAGGGATTTGAAATCAATTATATTTGTGCCCAAAAGTATGCACAGAAGGAATTATAAGAACAAGGATACTTGAAATATTTGACGAACTAATTTTTAGCATATTTTTAATTGAATATAAACTAATAGCGATTGAACTACCTCATTATTTAATAGAATTCCTATCGAAAAAAATATATAAATATGTATTAAAAGCTTCTAATAGAGAATTTTAAATATATAATTAAATGTCCCTTTTAGCCAATCTATATTTATATACATATTTATATATTATATATATTTAATAGGAAAGCTTATATATCTTGGGTGAAAAACTCACCTGCTATGCGGAGAACCGCACGATCCGCCGGATCCAGCTGCAGGATGCTGAGCGGCTTGTCCTTAGCCCATTCGCTAAGGGATTCGCGATCCATCATGATGTTGGCGGCACTCCCCGTGGACGCATAGATGCGGCGGCGCTGGCACAGCTGCTGCTCCGAGTGGTGCAGGCGCGGCTGCAGCTGCAGCGTGGGGCACGACGGCGAGGGCGACGATGGCGATGGTGACGGCGACGGGGAATGGTGGTGGTGGTGGTGATGACCGTGGTGGTGTGATCTGCCGCCGCCGAGGAGTGCCGCCTGCGGGGAATGGGGCGACTGCGGGGTGGAGCGTGACCGGACGTAGCTGCGAGGGGACGCCGTGTTTGCTGTTTTTGTTGCGCGCTGCGGAGGACGGAGTATGGAGTACGGAGCACGGAGCACGGAGGGATTCCCCTGGATTCTCCTAGGACTTTTACGGCAGCGTAGGTGGCAGCGTCTTTAGATTGCACTTGGATTGCACTCCTCCTGAACTTAATCCTAATCTTCTTAGCTATCTAGAATTGGGCTAGCAACATATTTGCTAAACTTTAATACTTCTTTAACTGCAAGGAAAAATAACACAAGAAATTGTATCACTTATTATGTCGAATTTGATGATTTTTTAGTTTTAGTGTGTAAGGGTTATTTAATTGTTAATTGTTTTTTTTTTAATTTGGCACAGGTATCATTAGAGTAGAAGCAGCCTAATATTTTGAGTTGAAAAATGTATTAGTTTTTAATATTATAAGTCATTATTAAATATTTAAAACTTTAACCGACACTTTTCAAAAACCCTAATTTTCTTTAAAAATTATTTTAAATTTACGCGCTTTACTTTTTCGTTGCCTACTTTCAGGCTGAACTGTTAAAACCAGTTCGAGTTCGAAGACAGGGTAAGCGCCTTCGCTCATTTGCATATTTTGTGGGTTAAATAAATGCTCACAAGAGGGAAGAGGCAGACGAGGGAGGCATTTCCATTGCCTTATCGCTTCGTTCCCTATTCGCGTCAGTAGGTCATTGGCAAATTAAGCGGAAAACAATGTCCAACAATGAACAAAATGGAAACACAAGTGCTGATAATTGGGCTCAGTTTTACAGTCACTGTGTCTCGGCTGAGTTTGCTTTTGTTTTCGAAGTCGAAAAGCAAAACCAACAATGAATGAAAAGGCCTGAATGTACAACGGAAGCTAACAGCCGCAAAGACAAAAACAACAGCTTGTGTGTGTTTAGAGTTTGCTTGTGTGGGAAGTGCAGCGAAATGTCAACAAAAACCGCAAAGAGAGATGTGAACATAGCGAGAGAGAGCGACCGGTTTTTTCCTGTTAGAAGAGAATACGCATGCGCAAAGTTTTCACACCGGAAATAAAAAGAAAGAAAAAAGAAACAGCTTTTGCTAGAGCGAGAGAGAGAGAGAGAAGGAAAGGGAGAGAGAGTGGGCGATGCATCTGGCCAAAAGCCATAAAAGAAAAGAGAAGAGCTACAATTGTTACTGCTTTTGTTTGACCCGTTATTGTGACTTGATACTTATACAATGTTTCTTCCTCTATTTGCCAATAACAGACGAGTTCAATATGATAGCACTGTTATTAGTGTTATTTCGTTATATTCTTTAAATGAAATTCTATAGACAATAGATATACAACATTTTGCTTTGATTATTTAGTACAATATTATCGCGGTTTTTTTTAGTCTTTAAATATATTATAGAAGTCTCAGAATATGAAATATAAAAATAAAAAATTTATTTGTACGATTCAATAAATCATCTATATAAAAAAAAAAACTTTTTCCCGTTCCTAGTTTCAGTTCTTCTAGTTACAATTTGCAACAGTTTGACAACCAAGAACTAAATCAAAATATCGCATTCGCACTGCTATTAGACTTAGCCCCCTCTGTTTCCATGAGAGGGGCGCTCAATCGTTTTTGCTTTCCGCTTCGACTCGATGGCCAATTATCGCTGCTAAATTGAATTATTAGTATTATTATTGGCACCGCTCGATTGCCGCGTGGGATCGAGCGCCTCAAAGCTTTTATCAGCTGCTGCTGCCGCTGCCGCCGTCGGCGCATAAACAAATGCTAACTGTACAACTGTGCGGAGCGTGAAATAAAGTAAATCGTTCCATAAATGCCAGCAGAGCGACTATATTTGGAACCGTATATGGGGGGAGGGAATGCGGGCCGTGATCAGATTATTAAACAGTGGCTGCCAAACTGCACCGCTCACACACAGAGCGCGGTAAACAGGTTGACGTACTGCTGACGGCCTTTGAATATAGAAAAAGAGTTATCAAACGATACGAAAAACGGTTGTTTTTCGGCTTTCTGGCGTTTTTGTTACCTTTCCTGTATGTGCGTGAGTCGGTTCGCTTATCAGCAGATAAGCGGGCCAGTGTTTTTGATTGCGCCCATGCCTTGATAAGTCTGTCAGCGCTTACGAAACTGTGATACTACTTCTTTATAAAAATGAAATATATGATTACTTGCGGGACCGGATACTACGGGAACCGTTTATAATGGCAATCAAAGGAGCAATTAATTCTATGCTGCCTTCTTGGCTCAAAAATTATAGGATAATTTTTTTATGACCTATATTTAATGGAAACTTTGATTTGTAATACTTTTGGGAGGGTTCTCTATTGAAACCTATTAAATTCTATATTCTCCTATATAATACAAAATATAGAGATAGTAAAAAAGAAAATATACTAAATATTTAACATCGCCCTAATCAAATTTATATGTATTATAAAATTTTAAGGGTAGTCTTTTATATAGATATTTGTATATAATTTTAAAGTTTATCTTTGGGAATTAATAATTTTCTCACCCTTCAGTTTATTTCCTGCTTTTATAAGTTAATACTAAACATTTATTGATAAAAATGGGTATTAATTTTGTGTGAAATTTACGGAATTAGTCTATTATAGATCCCATTAATCTATCTGTAGCCGTCTACCTGAGCAACGGAACCTGAACCCGCGAACCCAAATCCAATTCCGAAACCTGACGCTGATCTAATCGAGGGGGGACCTTCTACTTTTTAGATTTACGATTCCTCCCTTCCGGCGTGTAAGACGCGGCAGCGGCAGTTCCACATTTAGTCTTAATTTGAACACAGCCATTCGGCGGCATTAAACTTGCAAATTAGCTGCGCAAATTGAACAAAAATAGCGAATGAAAACGAAATCGAAGAGAGACAACCAGCGACAGCCGACGATAGTGGCTCGTACTGCCCTCCAACTGAGCGGTGCTAAGCAGCAGCTGTGTTGTGACAGTAAAAAATAAAACAAAAGCGGCGCCGGCCAAAGAAAAATACACACAAAACACACACACACTAGAGTTGAAGGCCAAGGGCTTGTGGCAATAAAAGATTTAGCAGCTAGCTGCGGGCTAAGGGAACAAATGCAAACGGAATGCGTCTAGACTTCAGAGTCTAGACAGACATCTTGTGCTAGAACTGCCAAGCGAAATTCCCCTTAAAGAACTAAATCTTTCAGCAAAGTCATCTCGGAATGCTCAACGAGAAGATATTTTTCGCTTTAAGGTATCTGTGGTATTGAAGCCGAGTTATAAAAAGATACATTCAACTTTTAAACCGATTCTAGACTTGTGAATTAGCATTAGATCGAATAAGTTCCATAAAGACCTTTTAGAGAATACTGCCCCTCAAAATGGGAATAGAAATGGTGAACTTAATTCAGAAGATATCATGTGAATCATAAAACAAAATTTACATACATATATAGATCGCTATGTTAAAATATCTATTGAAAATCCACCAAATAGAGGCATACACTTTGTAGAAATGCAAAAAATACCTAGACTAACCAATTAGACCCTAAGCCCATAAATAAATAACTCCAAAACTGAATGTATAGCCTACAAAGTATATAAACATTAAGAGAACTTTTGAATTTTTCCACCAATCGAAATTAAAAGTGCCAAAAAATGTAGGTAAATATATACAAAAAGTACACAAGTTTATCGGTATTTGCCAATTAGACCCATGTACCCCGGGAATACATAATTTCAAAGCGATCACTTTTATCTTCAAAACAGAACAATAGCAACTACTCAGCTTTATGATCCAATGCCACTCAAAGTCCCCTTCCATCCAGCGATATGAAAGAAGGCCCTTGAGATAACGCGCCAACTGTTCGGAACTCTCATTGGGATCCAAGGCAAAGCTATGGTTTTCCGTGTAGGTGTCCCCTATCCGCACAGGGCTCGCTGATGGAGGAGAATTATGCGAGACACAACCAAGTCAATTAAGCGACAGTTGAAAAAGGCAATAAACGGCAACCGCAAAAGTCACAAAACAATAAACGTTGATAAAAAAAGAGAATAATGTGCTCAGAGCAGTGCTGGAGAATAAAACAAGTTTGACAACGTCATCGCTTGGAAATAGAAAAGCCAGGGGAAAAGGGATCGGCATCGGGAGCGGGGGAAAACTTGCTCCATGGGAACACAAACGATCGAGTTGAAAAAATTGTCTAATTATCAACAATGGCATTTGCCGGGGATTTATAAAATGTGGAACTAGGCCCCGGGCTCCGCAATGAAATCATATTTGAAATTGCATTGATTGCTCCATTAGATCATGCCTCTGCTGGCGGCTCCAGTGTTTTTGTTAACTGGGATTATGTCATGGCACAACTATATATCAGTCAACGAGCAAAATTTGCATGTCAAATTGCTAAACGGGTTCAATTGATTTGATATTCGACATGTTTCAAATTAAATCGATTCGAGGGGCGCGCTCTCTCAAGGTTCGTGGAACTGCCCAGCAGCTGCTGCTCCATTAGTTAGTTGTGTGCTAATTGATAAATGGCCAGACGATCTCCGGCTAATTAGGCTCCGAAATTCTTTGTGGGCGTCGCCTGACGAGCGGCTAGCAACTTAAATTACCCACTCAAAAGGGCAAAGATCGGCGAGAGGGAGTTTCTATTCTTCTCTGACCGATGTTCTCCGAGCTCTGACTTCTTCCGCCGATCTGTCGGGTGGAAATCGAGCAGTTGATTGCATTGTGTTTCGCTTATCACAGATGCCACACCACAGATACGACCCCGACAAGGGGCCCGGGATGCAGCTAGCAGATAGGCGCAAGAAGGCATCTGGAGGGAACTCCCCCCGACAGCGTGTGAAGAACATTAGCTAATGGAGCGCAACCAAACCAATTTGACACACAACCCGGGCTTTAACCTTTCCTGGACCCTCTGAATAGACACATCTTTGTAGGGCACTCGTACACACTTTGGGACATTAAAAAAAGCAATTAACAATTATTGAGTAAGGGAAGCCAACATTCCTTTCTTGATCTCCGTTTGATAGTTGAAAATATGGCTTCATTGACTAAAGAACGGTTTATATAAGTGCTCTAAAAAATGCAGTTTTAATTATATATTTTATAACAATTATTACTCTGAGTCCCACCCTAAGCTTGGTTTTACTGAGAAGGTATTAACGTAAGTTATTCGGCTATATAAAAATTCTCTTATACTACAGTTCACACATAGAAATCTTTAATTATTATGAGAACCTAGTAAATGGTAATGTTATAGTACAGGCTATAAATATTATGGTTCTTCTTAATCTTAGAAGCTTCTTGAAAGTGCCTTTCTGGTCGTAAATTTATTCGTTTCAACATATCTGTGTGTGAACTAGAATTATGTGGTGCTCTCGGTGTCTGCATTTCTTTTTATAGCTTAAAAACATCTTGTGGATACAAGCAGCCGTACTTTCAGGCCACATTCCACAAGTAAATAATCAAACTGTTCTATGCTTCTCAGTATAAATAAATGAGATCACACCACATATGCCACTAGCAACTTTTCCTTCAATTAGCCTTAATCTGAGTTAAACAAATTCAACTGTAATAGCAGCGGAGACGCCTCCGTTTTGTGGCAGAAACAAAAAGAGCAGAACTTCGAGACATCTAGATTTCCACGGCCGATGGCCACTTTGCAGTGCAGTCGCGACCTCGATGGAGTTTTCCAACTGCCGATGCCAAGTGCATGTCGCTGCCAATCGGGGGAAACACTACAAAAACCTGAAACTTGTCAGACGGCCCAGTGTAGTAAGTAATAAAAAACGCAGCCATCGGGAGGGAAGGTAGGGGCAACACAAAACTGAAGAGGAGCTCGGGGCCCAAACGCTTGAGTGCATTTTCCAGGCCGACAAACACCACTAGACAACTAGTAACAGCTAAAAAAGTACTTCAACAACAACTAAGACAGCGGCAACAACAGCGATAGTAATAACAACCACAAAGGCAACAACCCCTTTTGACGTATTCCAGGCAAGAGCCAGCTATGCATATAGAAAAAAGTCTGATTATGTTGTATTCATAAAATGGGAAGGGTGCGTCCTCATCCTCTGGGATCCATTACAAAACGGCCTCAGGGAACCTCTCTCACAGTTCATAAAAAAAGGACATCACTATTTACTCGACTACTGAGTTATGTAAATTAGTTAAAGATATTTAACTTTTGAATAGAAAAAAAATAAACTCCCATGAGTTTCAAGTTTCATTTAGTTTTTACTTCATTTACAGAAACAGTTCGTTCCTAAGAATATAATGTCTTAAAGATTTCAAATTTTAAAATAAACATGATCTTTTATTTAAAGATTCTTGGGAAAAAATATCATCTAGTCTTTAATAAATGTAGGTCATTAATTGAGTTCTGGGAAATGCGATTTGGGAAAGGTCGAGATTAAGAAGATTACGTTAAAATAATAATTAAAGTAAATACTACTCAATTCTATTTAAAAATGAATTTAATATACATTTTTTGGAAACTTAATTATTATGTTGATTTTCATTAAGGGATTTAAATGGTTTTAATTACATTTAATTAATTAAATGTTAAAGGAAATACAAGCAGGTAAATATTTAGGAAGAAAACTTTCCTAATGTATTCCAATTATGTTATTTCTAAGGCCTAGGCATGATGTGTGTGGGAAATGGTAATTGGGAAAAATGGAAATTGGGCCTGCCGCCAAATGGCTTTTCCTTTTTCGGGGGTAGCTGCTTGGCTCACCAAAACAAATAAAATTGTAAACAGAAAAGACCGGCAAAAGGAAGGCAAAGGAGAAACAGAGCGAGAGAGAGCAAAAAAGGTGAGTGGGAGAGCGGCGCCGCTCTCTCTTTACCTGTGGTCAGTGTCAGTGTCAGGCGCTCACGCACACGTTTTTAATGGGTGACGTGTGTGAGTGGTGCGTGTAGCCTGCCCGCGATTGAATGAATGATGAAAGAGACTGAGGACTAAGGAACGGCACATGGACAATATGGATGTGTCACCCACCACTCAAAAAGCGATGACCACCCCTCTCTCCACCACCTCTTTCTCTATCGATTTTTTCCAGTAATGAGGAATATGCGAAAGTGGAAGAATGACAAAAAAAACTGAAGCATTTGCTAATTAGAACAAGTCTTTGATAAAACCACAAGGGCGAATGTGTTAGCAGATAGGCAGAAGATACGTGTAGATGGAGTGGACCAAGATAGGCGAAAAGAGAGAAGAGCAAAGAATGGGAATTTATTTCGCTGACTTTACTTTGATTAGCCGGCCAGCAACTAAGCTATTTTACAGTACATTTTCCCTAAGATGACTTCTATTTACTCATGCCACTTCTACCTCTAAGTAATCAAAAATAAGTTCCAGAGATGCGATTAAATAAAGATATTATAAAAACTAGGCAGAATAAATCTAATGAAAATATTAAAAGTTTCCAATTTAGAAAATGTTTTTTTTTTGTTTTGGACAACAGATAAGCGCATTTAAAAATAGAGCTCACAACAAATAACGAATTGTTCTTATTAAAGAAGCTCGACTGTTAACGAACGCACCTACGTCACAAAGGGGAGCGGGTTGAACGGAGCATATGAATGACTCTTGCTCTGACACAGTTTTATAAACAAATTATTTAATTTGTTTACCCGCCCCCGCAACAAAATCAACAAAAGGCAGCGGCTGTTAAGTTAAAAATTCTACTCACACACGCAATCAGCGAACGAAGAAGGGCAGAAAAAGGAGGAGAGACGAGAGCGAAACGAATATGAAACGCGGACCAAAGGAACACACAAGTAACGCCTTTTATTTTGGCACTTAGCACGTTGCACTTTGCCTTTGAATTTTGCTTAAGTTCGCTAAATTGACGATGTTGTTTTCCCTGTTTGCACTGTCACCGCTTATTTTGCACAAATTCCTCTTATTTTACACTGTTTGCCCCCGCGCGCGCCTTGTTCGTGACTCATGGAAAGGAGCGCACGGAAAAGGAAAAGGGCACAAGAAGTGCAGTGTGTTTGCGAGAGAGCCGGGAGAGCGCATGTCAGGTTTCTGTTGAAACAGATCTCACCAGAGAGCGGCTGACCGGGTGTTAGAGGGAGATGGCAATTCACGAGTGATGAACCTGGCGGGGAAAAGGACGCAAGGGGGTGGCTCAGTGTAAGTGTATGTGTGTGTAAATGCAGCAAACGTTTTAGTTTTTTCCATCCTCCACTTCTTTTTCTCAAACTACTCTTTTTTTGTTGTAGCTGCTTCCACTATTTTCCTTGTTTTTCATGGATTTTCGCTCCTGCTCTATGTTAATTTTCACAATTCACTGTTATATACACACAACATTTTCCACTATTTCCTTTTGGGCGCTTTTCATACGCCATTGCACTGTTTTTCTTTCATCACGCAAAAGCTTATAGCAGTATAATTTATGGCAATTTATTTCGTGTGCTCTGTTGCCGTATAAGTTGTTGCTTTTGTTGCTGCTTTCGCAGTTTGAATGAACCTGCACTTCTTTCGTTTTTCGTTTTTTTCGCTTCTCGCGCTTCTGGTTACACACTTTACATGCTTTGGTTGTTGCACTTCTTGAAAAACCGTTACACTTGTGCAATTTACCCAAAAGAACAGTGGCGGATTTAATGACCCGTCTGCACTCACACTATAACCAGCGACAACTCGAACACACACACGGACACACCATACGCACACAGACGCGGACTGCAAGTGCAACGACAACAAATTCACGTGCTCGGGAGCGCAAAATTACTTTAAAATCTTAAACAAAATTTTTTTGTTTACCGCTTTTTTCCCGAATGTGCACTTGCACTCGTATTTATAGCCGCCGCAAAAACCGAACCCAGCCGAAGCCTGCCGAATGGACTCTCTCAAGAGCCGAGTGCGAGAGTGCGTGGTAATTCTGTGCTCTCCTCTCTCATTAGTACCGGCGTCGACTCTCATCCTAACAGACTGTTAAACCGAATTTAATCCTACTAAACTATAAATGATTTTTAATTATTATATATATATAATATATATATATATATTTATATAATTCATAATTAAAATTTATTTTCTATTCTATAAATATTAGTAATTGGAATTAATACACTTTGCTATAGTCCAGCAAAGCAGATGAATGCCAGGAATTACCTCTGACTAACTCTCCAACTTTATGCCGGCGAAACAGCTGTTATTTTGAATAGAAACGCCCTCTGTCGGTAGTTGATAGAAGTCTGGCAGCCCAATTAGAGGTTACCATACGGAATATGGGATTTTCCGGCGTTTTCCCTAAAAGGATTGAGCACTTGTGTGGGTTGCAATCAGCGGAAAATGGCGGGGAGCGCGGGAAAAAAGTGGAACTTAAAATTGTCCTCTAAAAGTATGGCAACTACAATGCAATGAGCCCTTCACGAGTGATTTAAGTGTGACCAGCTGCCGCAGATGAGAAAATCAGTACCTAATTCTGGCGAGCACACTGAATTTTTCGCGCCTTTTCCATTCAATTAACATATTTAAAAAATTATCTTTTTTTTGTTTTATAGTTATTTGTAAACATTTTTATTATTATTATTATTGTTATTAGTTTTTAATGGCCAAAGCTGAATAAATTTAATAACATTTTTTTGCGATGTTTAATGGCTTATAGTTTTATTTAAAAATGTTAAAATTAACGTACTTAAATTTCAGTTACGACTTCAACGTGAAAAGCATTTCCTTGGCCACCTTCTTAGATATTTCAATTCCAGCCAGCGCCTCCGTAATCTTCAATGCAAAATCAAAGGTAGTGCCAGGACCACGGCTCGTGATGAGTTTTCCATCCTGAACTACAATCTTATCATCAATATAGCTTAAAGAAAGGAACAAATTAGCTTAAGTTTATATTTGTTTAACTTGAGAACTCAATGAGAAACGCACCAGTACTTGTCCTTCAGTTGGGGCTTCATGTCCGGATGAGATGTGAGTGACTTTCCCAGAGCGATGCCGTGCTTGCCCAGCGTGGTGGGAGCAGCACAGATGGCTGCAATCAGTCCCCCTTTCGATTCCTGACAACGCAACACATCTCCAACGGCCTCAGAGTTCATCAAAGCCTTGTTGCCGGCCAATCCCCCAGGCAGGACTACGACATCGTAGCTTCCTTGGGCCACAGCCTGCTCCAGCGAAGTGTCCGGCACTATGACCACACCCCGGGAGCACTTGACCGGCTCACAGTCACACAAACCAGCCACGGTGACATTAATCTGAACAAGAGGAAAGCAGGCTATTTATGGAGGATTTTACACTGATATCTAAAACAAACTTAGTTCGAAGATTTACTGTGGATTGTGGTGGAGTGTTATCAGTTTAGTTACTCTCATTACGCTCTTTCAATAACAACTATAACTATATAATTATATATCCCAAGCTTATTGGTTATTTATTATTCACACAATTATTAAATAAACTCTGCATCTCTTTCAGGGGAAATGGAGATTATAGTACTATATTACCATTGTTAAATCAACGTCCAGTTCTCCTTATTTCCATGGTAAAACTACCCGTACTCACTTTGGCTCGTCGTAGGACATCGGCGGATATGGTGAACTCCATTTCCTCAGCTCCCGGTGCCAGGATGATAAGAGCACTCTTTGCCTCCTGGCTAGACTTGGCCCGCCTGGCCAGAGGATGTGCCTGCTGCAGTGCAGAGCCAAGGAACGAGGTGGATCTCCTCAGGGCGGCCAGCATTTTTAGCAAGTCAAAAGGCAGGTGTCAAGATGTTTAGTTAAATATAATTTTATTGAACAAAAATGAATTGTATATGCTGTTCACTTATTTTTAAACGCAAACTGAAATCGTTTTTTTTATGTTTTTGTTTTTTAAGGGCTCGGTTTTTTGTTCAGTTTTTTGCCAATGTTTAGAACTCAACTCAGATTTAATAAAAGCCGCAAAAACTTGATAAAAATAATTGTAATTTGTATAAAACATATACATTTGTTAAATATAATTGTGTTTTTTTTTTTGTTTGTCATTAACTTAATTGAGTTTGTTATTTTTTGTTGTTTTTAATGGTATTTGTATTGAAGCGCTTAGAACTAATTGTTAGACAGCTTGACAGAATTCTATCGAAAAGATCATCAATTTCCATTGAATTGCATTATGTGACAAACTCTGATTTTGGTTGTGTCTCGTGTTACATATCATAATGTTTGGTGTGTGTGGAAATGGCGATTACGTCGTATTTAAGTCACATTTAAAACTGGTTTGATTTGTATTCGTCTTTAAACTTGATTTTTGTTTTTGTTTTACTAATAACATTTAAAAAGATCACCAAAGTTACAAGTTTCCCATATTTACGTTGCTCACGTTGCTCATTTATCTTTATCTTTATCTTTATCGTTATCTTTATCCGTATGTTGATGTATCTTGCTTATTCAGCTTATATATTAGTACTAATATTATGTATTTTATTGATTAATTACCCGGCATTTTGGTTGATTTCTAAAGTAAGGGATGTACCAGATGATGATCTCTCCTTTCTCTCTCTCGTTAGCGATCTCGCCCGAATATGATCTATAATCGTTAAGATTTTTACTAGTCGAATTTCAGCTAAGGGTTAACTCGTTATTCTGATTCGTATTTGGAACACTACGTTAAGATTGGGTGGCGGAGGAGGAGGTGTGTGGTGTGACGATTGGGCTTTCAATGGTTTAATTTTTTAATTGGACTCTGGGACTAATTGGAAGAGTATAGAGTACACACACATATCATAAGTTAGTTATTCAAATATAAAGTTTATAATTGCTTGGAGTTAGTCCTTGTCACTTGTTTGAAATCTCGGTAATTGTGGCATATATAATTTTAATCGTTAGATTTAGATTTAGATTTGTATTTTATTTTTTTATTTCCTTTAGGAAGAGTTGTGCAAATTGCTGTTCTAGCTTCGATTTCGATCTGATTATATATCATATATCTATGTATAATCTATATATTTGTTGTATATAATTGTAGACATCTATAAACGGCACATTTATAAGTAATATATGTAGAAACAATGCGATCCGAATTCTATCTCTTACTTATCTCTCTTTTTTTGTATTATTTTTTCTTATTTTTTCCATCGATCTATATCTTTAGTTTAAAGCTCAATTGAATTTTGACGATAAAAGATGTTGTAAGTTCCCATTGTGGATATCCCGGCTTCGTTTGTTTTCTTGTTTGTCTTTATTTTTGGGGCCTTGACTCTGAGCAGAACATATTTAGGTTGGAAATGATATACACATAAGGCTTTCCGGCGGTCTCCAACCCTCTCCTGCGTCTCCTGTGTCTCCTCGACTCTATTCCCCGTCACTTCTTCGTTTAGCTGCACGACACTGAAGAAACCATTGAAATTGTTGCGTGTGTTGGTGTGTCAGTAGGGGAAAATCGGAGTTATCTAGGAGATATATATATCTAAGCGTGTATATAGTAGGGACTACTGTTACAGCCCGTTGTTTTGGATGGGGGCTAGTAACATTAGCTTGTTGGCATTTAGATTTTGGGGACTTTTAGTGATTTTCCCGCGTCAACTTTCCGTTTACGTTTCTTCTTCATTGCGAGTAGTTAAAGCTTTTGGACTTTTTCTCATACATACACATATGTATATTGTGTGTTTTTGTTGGTAAAGTAAATTATTATTGTTGAATATTTTCGCTCATTTAACAACTACGAGATGCATTCATTGTCGGCACACATTTTCAGCTTAAACTTATTGAATAATCATCATTACATGGGTTTGGATTGATCTGTTCGACCTCGAACTCATTACTTGCATTGATTCGTTTTCTATCGCCTTTGCTTACTAACTAAAATTGGTAGATTTTTCTTTTGTTTTTTTTTTTGTTATTTTTTGTTGTTGCTTGGTTTTTGCGTTTAAGTAAGTCATTAAGAAATAAATGTAATTTAAAATTTTAATCCCTTGTGTTGAAACGTTGTTAGTAACAAACAAACAAATTGGAAAATGAATAATTACAATTGAGAAGTTATCAACAAATACGACGACCCACACACAGACATTGAATGATTGATTGAGCAGCCCAGCAAACACTAAACTAAGGCTCCCAGCTAGACCTAGATTCTAGATTAAGATTCACACCAAAAAAGCTTCAAACACTGCTCTGCTGTTTCGCCAAAAGATTTAGTTTACAAACAAGAACCGAACTCGATGCTCCACTTTGCCGGACTGCCATAATCTTGCTCACTACCTTTTGATGTATTTATAATCTGGTCTTTACCAACTAATTTGTAAGTGCAATTAAAGGATTAAATATAATAAGCATATGTATATCGATTTAAATATTATGTATTTTATAATGCTCTCACATAATGTACGATTGGATTGGCAAAACATACATACTTGCAAACTAAATCTAAAATTAAAAGGTTCTGTAAAGGATTGTACACAAGTATAAATAAGACTTCGGTGCAGTGCGGTGCAGTGAGTCGCCCCCGCACCGAATAAATATAACAACTCATCATAATGTTAACTTGAACTGTGTCCTCGATATAGTACAATTATTAAGCATACGTTTTTCTCATACATAATGATATTTGTTTATGGTTGCTTGTTGGTTGATTGATTATTGGCAAAGAAAACTAAAAGCTACTTTGTAAAATATTGAAATGTAGTTGCCACCTCTCTTTCGCGTTCTCTGCGGAAAGAGCTGCCTTGTTTGTTTATATTATTATTATTACCCGTACACCACTTGGCTCTAAAGTTAATAATTAATACGAAGTTTACAGAGAAGAAAAGCAGGCCTGTTGTGTTCGTGTGTTATTCGTCCATTCGCGGATATCAACAAATTTCGTTTCGCACTTCTTTAAAAAATATGTTAAGGTACAAACTAAATATCGTTAGGAGGTACATAAATAAGAGGACATTGAGTGATATGCCTTGGACTCGCGGGGGCAGGGGAGAAGAGGTTCAGAGTCTAATTGATTGTGTGTGTGTGTGTGCTACAAAAGAGGTTCGACTAAGGACTAACATAAAAATATCTGCACTTCTACCGTGTTTTATTTGCACTTTCGAATTTTTAAGTATTTCCCATTAACTCGCATCTGTTAAAAAACTTTAAATGTTAGTTGCTACGCTTAGTTATGTTATATTTTATAGTATATAGCCTATTGTTTGACCAAAATGATGTCTGTCCCTTGTTGAAATTGCAGTTCTCGTTACTCATCATCATCATCATCATCATCCTCATCTGATCTGCTGGCGATCTCCAACTCTTACAAACTATTAAATGTTCTGCTTGCTCGGTTTATAAATCTGCGCCCTTAGTTATTGAAGTATTTTCCATTCGTTTAGTACATGCTAAGTTGTGTGTGTGTTGTTTGCACACTCATTTTCAATGCTTGTCGCTTTGTTAATGCCGCTGCTGCTTGTGGTTCTTGTTCCTTGTTAATTATTTTGGTGGTGGTCTTCGTTCACAGTACAGAGAATCCGAGTTTATGTTGATGTTAATGTTGTGTGTTTTGTGTTTCTTGTGGTTCGAGTCGATCAGCAACTTATTCATTTTTGTATATTAAAAAACCTTTGGTTGTATGCATTCATTCATCTCATCTCCATCCATGTCTTCAATTTCGTATCGTGTAAAAATATATTGTACAATTTAATCGTAATAATCCTATTAGAAAAGTTCTCTCCTCTCTTTTGTTGTGTTGATGCCGCTTTTGCTTTTTGCTTATCGCTTTCCTTGTTTATATTGGTTGGTGTTGCTGTCGTAGTTTGCTTTTTTTGTTCCCTTTTAGTTGATTTCCATCTGCTTTTATTATTTGTTTGCTACGCTTGTTCTTTCTTTTGTTTTTTGAGAATTTTCCATATTTCGCTCAGCTTTTGTTTCGTTTATTTTTTCCCTTCAGTTGCGCAAACTTGTGCATAACATTCGATTCCCTACATACCTATAATTTCTCACTGTTTGCAGCTATTTATCTAGCTGCTTTCTGCTCTTTGTGTGGATGCATATGAGTGGGCTTGGCGTTTGTGTCTTTGTGGGCTATTTTTCAGCTTACTAAATAACTAATTGCATGCAAGATCCTTCTCGATATCTCTCAATCTAAAATATATATAACTTTTAAACTTATTTATACAATTCTATGCTTGGCTTTCATCCGCTTGCTATGATCTGAGGAGGACATTGGGGAGGAGTTAGCTTATTCGAATCGAATTTCGAAACTGATTTTGTATTCTCTTTAGCTTTTTGGTGTTGGTGTGGGGTTGGTTGGTTGGTGTTCGGTGTTCGGTATACTTTTTAGGCAAAGTACATGACCTTCTTGGTGTCCGCGTGCACAGTAATGGCCCTGGCCATGGCGCCCGGCGTACGATCCTCAGAGCAGCCGCTCTGGTGCGATCCCTCGCCCGAATCGTGCTCCTTCTCCACCAAATGGTATCTGGAAAGGAAGCGTCGTATTAATCATTTATTTTATGGAGCGCAAGGCAATGGTCTCACCTGGCCCGGAAGGCCACCAGATGGGCATAGTAGGCTGGCGCCGGTATGCTGACGGAGCGGGTGCAACGCACATACGTATGACAGAGCTGATACGTCAGGCACTGCAACTCGTCCGAGTCAAAGTGATTGTCATCCCACAGGACGTGATAGTGCGAGGGGCGACTGGTGCCCTGGATGCCCTGGTGGCTGCACAGATAGAAATCGAATTCGGTGGGATGTGTGATGCCCACGTCGACGGTGGTGCCAGCGGGTATATTGCCTGATTTGCCGCTCTGTTCCTTCTTCTCGGCGCAGAAGAGACGCGTATGATGACGCTTTTGCACCACGATGAAAGTAATGCCCGGCCGGTACTCCGGCTCCAGCTTGATGCACGCCTCCCTAATGGCAGTCAGTTCGTGTTGCAGGACATGCGGGAACTGGCCCTCGGAGACGCCATCGCGATAGAGGATAATGCGGTGGGGCTTGTAGCCGCCCGTCGACTTGTAGAACATGATCAGCAGCTCGCGCACCATGCTGCTCAACTCCTGGATAATCTCCTGGCGATGCTGCTGCACCCGCACGGTGGCCGCGTAGCGCGACGGATGGGCGTCCATGGAGCCAACGACGGCGGCAATCGATGGTTTCTTATTATCGCCAGCTGGCGGATGGGTCACATCGGCGCCCAAGAAGATAACGGGCTCGTTGAATACCTTGGGCCGAATGGAGGGCACCAGGATCGAATTGATGCCACCCAACTTGACGTTGATCTTGAGACAGAGATTGGACAGCGTCTGCGGCGATGTCTTGTTCACATTCTTCGCCTGCACACACTGTGTAGCCATTCCCAAGACGGTGTCGCCCACGCGCTTAACCTCCGCATATACCGGCGTCTTGCCCGGCAGCACCACCACGACGAGCTGTAGTCCGGGGAAGGTGATCTTCAGGTAGCGGAACATAGGCTCCACCTGATCCGGCCCGGTGGCGTACTTGCAGAAGCACGGCTGTCCAATGATCGGCATGCCGGCGTCGTTTGAGATCTTCTGCAGCTGCTGGGTGAAGTTACGCAGCGCATCCTCGCGCACCGTGCGCTGTGGGGCAAAGCAGGCGATGGCCCAGATACGGATCTCAACGCCAGTAAAGAACTGCTTACCACGCATATCCCAAACACCTTGATTGGGCGAGGCCAAGCTAACCTTGTTCTGAGGCGGGAACAACTGCTGACCGGTGATTCCGGTGGACACACGTCCCCCATACTGAAGCTTGGGTGGGGGCAACACCCTGCCGCGCACTTCCATCATCGAATTGGATATGGTCAGGCCGAACTCTTGCACATACGAGTCGTTATTGAAATCGGCCCGCTTTACAAGGTTGTTGATCTCGCGCTCGCGATCCGGTGCCGAGCGAGCGGTGGCCTTGATCATGGTTGAGGTCTGCATGTCGGTCAGCTTCTTGATGCACCGCTGACCGGCCACAATGTTGCACACCTCCAGGGGCAAGTAGGTGTGCTTGTGCTCCTGGCCCACCTGCAGACAAGGCAAGTGAGGATATCGCAGTTTCATGCGGTACTTGTCCAGGAAATACTTGGCAACGGTACACTCCACGGTCTGGCCGTTCTCCAGCTGCAGTGGGAAGCTGAAAAGGACGAGGAGGAAGGTTAGCAAGAGTAGTAGAGTGAATTACAGCATGAAGATTCTTACGATTGCATCTGTGCGGGACGACGGGTGACATTGCACACGCGATACTTGCGACGCATCTGGCCGCAGTGGGTGATCTCGATCTTCAGGCCCTTGATTTCCTTGGTGAACTTAACGCGCTGCGAATCTGTAAGCGGTTTGCGCTGCTCGTTAATGTCGCGTATATCCAGCACCTCGCACATAAAGTCAATGACGGGTTGAGCCTTGTAGAAAGCAGTGGCCGAAACTGAAAGAGATTGAAGCTTTAGCAAGAGAATCCTCTGACTCGAAGGAGGCGCAACCACTCACCATCAATGTTGAGCATCATCTTCCACTGCGAGGGCCTTACGCTCTGATGGAAACCGAACCACACCTCACGTCCACCTCCCAGAGGATGGTAGTAACCATCTGGGGAGCTGAAGAAGCTCCGTCCCACCGGAGTGTACGTCATGCTGGGTAGATGGCGCATGACTACGTCCAGGGCCAAAATGGCATCGTACGGTATCTGCCTGGTGCGGCCTTCGAGAGCCTCCTCCAGATTGAAGAGTGACACCTGCGCCTGCCACTTGATCGTCACGCGAAAGATGCGATCCTTGCCCTCGCCGGGCAGAGTTACCTCCAGCTCAAGGCGCTCGTTGCCAATGGGCAGGGGATCGCGGGTGTACAGATTGTTGCGGCCATCGAACACGGGCTTGAGCACGCCGAATATCTTGCTGTAGGCTTGCACCATGGTCTCGATAATCTCACGGTTCACCTTCCGTGGACACTTATCCGGCTGGATGTTGATGTCGTAGTGATGCACATAGCCGCGGGGCATCGTCACCTGGAAGTGATTGGCGCGGAGCACAATCGGTCGACCCTCGCGTCCCAGATTCGGACGACGTGGGCACGTGAAGACGGGCATATCCGGCTGGGCGGCTGGCGTGGCGGTTGCAATAGCTGCCGTCACGCTGCCGGTGGTGGTGGCCCCCAAGGCAGAGGCCACCTGAGCGGCAGCTGCTGCAGCACCGGCCACAGTCGCTCCGCCAGCTGCCACATTCTGGGCACTTGGACTGGTGATAGCGGTGGGATTTACCGATGAGCCGGGCGTTGGTGGTGCTGCAATCGGTAGGTTTCAAGTTAGTTTCATCTACATTCCAGACACTCGTTTCAAGAGGTTTAAAAAGGTAACGAAATTAACGTAAAAAACTAGCCAATTTCTAACATTAAGTGTTGGGATAGTTTTCACATGCTTAGATAAATCTCTTGAAATTTTGCATAACTTATTGAAGGTTGGTCGTTGATTCCTTAGAAGATTTCGCTATTATATTTAATTAATTCTCAGCCCAGAGGCTGGAGTTTAGCAGATATTGGATATATCAATTGGATTTATATATTTGCACTTAAAACAGGAGGCGACTATTGTGCCGAAAATACACAAAGAGCTTGATTAAAAACGGGTTCATAGTATACAATTGTTTCAGTTTCCAGCAAATAAACCTTTTGACGCTGAACTCGGAATTGCGTATGGCAGAATTTACTTATAAATTATTTATTATATTTATTAAAACATTAAGATAACTACAATCGTACTCTTCTGTCTAATGAATATTTACTTCCCTCACACTCTTGAAAAATAATTCGATCCCAATGAGATTATCCCTAAACAGAGAAAAACTCCCATTTAAAATGCTACAAGCAACAAATTGGCATGCAACGAGCCTTAAACACAAAATAATACATATTAAAAGGTAAAACATAGTTTCGAAGTGTTTTTAATTTAGGTGTAAGAGTTAATACTTCAAGTGCACTTTGCATTGTACAAAACAAACATTTACATCAAAAATAAAATTAATTTTAGTTCTTGGTTAGTAATATTACGGCAACAGGGTTAGTAGTTTGTGTTCATTTTTAAAGGATTAGTTAGTAAGTGGAGGAGAGCTTTTGTTAGGAAAACACCAAACTAAAGAACATAAACACAAACAAACAGTATCGTAGCTTTATCGAATCAAATTCAAATCAATTGCATAAGGTTCTTAGTAATTTTAATAGATCATTTTTGGTTTTGGAGAGAAATTTACATGTGAGCGTGTCGAAGCTAGTCTGCGCCTGAGAGGGACTCTGAGGCCGAGTGGGCGAGGGGGTCCACTGTGACTCTATAAAAAGAAAACGTAATCAAATAAACGCAAGGTAAATCAATGAAATGAAAATGCAGAGGTATTCAAATCAAGAGGGTAATGGCCAATCGATGGTTGTTTCGATGATGGAGAATCAAAATCAATAATGTCAAAGGTGGTGGGGTGATGAAATGATGGGGGAACCGAAGAACGAGAGGCGATATTTAAAACAAACGAAAAGAAAACGAAATAAAGGTGCGTTAATAATATTTTAGTTACAGTTTTCGTTCATCATCGTCATCAATAAATATAAATATATATGTGTTTTGGTTACAGGTGTGTGTTGTTGTGTGTGCCTCGCTGCCACAAGTCCGTCCCCATTTGGTCAGTGGAATCAGAGAGTGTCTTTGTGGGGCGTTGGGATGGGGTGTTTGTATAGAATAGTTTACCAGGGTGTCGGGTTAGCCACCATTTTGTTAATAGTTCTCAGTTATTGTACCATTCAACCCTTGAATCTAAGCCCTTTTTGGCAGTGGGGCACGTCAGCTTTGATGTCCTACCAAGTATTTATGCTTAGCGCTACTTGCTTTATTGGTAGATTAGTTGGGTATATTAAAATCTAAGCTAAAATTATTATTTATTTAGCAGAGGTTTAAACCACATAAGAAAACATTATCTTTTCTATGGTGACTTAATTTAAGAGGTATCTTTCTATCGTCTTCTTTCACAATTGGAATTAAGTTATTAAAAACTATTTTTTTATGTAATTTCAATAGAGATTCCATTCTTATCAGCTCATAATCTTGCATTACAGGTTCTATTTGGAGATAAGAGGCATATCTCAATAGGAAACAAGTAATTCAAGAACTAGTTTTGAAGTACAAGAATTTAAATAAAGGCAAATCTCTCAGATTTAAGGCTGAAATCTGACAGATTTCGTTTGCAACCCTCATATTCACTATGTTCCCTTTTCCACCCCTCTCTGAATCTGTAAATATTGAAAAGAAATACGCACAATAAGCTGTAAATTGCGACGCAATTAGGCGATGTCTGGTCTTGAATCGCGCATGTGGAACATGGAAACTAGAGAAGCCGGACACAAAAAATCTTAATGGATCGTAGTAAAAGCCCCAAATATGCATCCCCCAGAGAAGGAAGGTACAGAAGGGGAGAAACTATTGCGACGCGACGGTCGTTGACCCAATTTTTTGCGCATTTTCAACTCTCCACGCACGTGTCTGTGACGTATGGACATGTGTGTAGTAGCTGACTGCATGTGTGTGCAATTGGAGTTGCCCACACAGACACATTTGCAAGTAGAACATCAAAAACTTGATTAGTGGGCGGGAGCCGGGGGTTTCTTGGAGACTTGTGGCAACAGCGGTTTTTCATTCTTTTATTCCTCTCTTTTGCATTGTCTTTTGTGTTTTTTGTTTGTTTTTAAGCTCGCCTTGCTAGCTATCCAACTTACGTTGTCCGACTGGATACATGTTTTTGCACTAAGTTTTTAGGTTTTTGTTTTAAGAAAAATAATTAATGTATAAAAAGGTTGTTGTTTTGATGTTTCTTCGTGTTTTGGTGTAAAAATGTATTTGATTGTTTGTTTTTTTCTTTGTGGTTGTTGTTTCTTGTTGCTGTTGTTGATGCTTTTGGTTTTCTACTAATTATTTAGTTTTTGTTTTTTTTTATTTCAGCCTTTTTGCTTATCACACTTTAAAGTAGTTTAAAGTTTTATTCGTTTGGTTGATTTTTGCATTTGTTGTTGGTTGGTTGGTTGTTTATTTATTTATTATTGTTGTTGCGCGTGGGCGTGGCATAGGCGTTTTTATATAAATTGGAATTTAGCAACAGACAAGTGGGATTCTCGTCTCTCTCTTGTTATCTCTCTCTTTTATTTGCATTTATTGTATTTATATTAGTATTATTGTTTTTGTTATTGTTGTTATTTTAGTATTGGAAAAGAACACAAATGTAGGCACAGCTTTCGTTTAATATATATATGTATTTCTTTATGTACACACTTAGGCGTGTGTGTATATATGTATATTTATATACTTATGTATATATGTATCTAATGCTCTTGTAATACAACTAAGAAAAAATTCTTCTTTATGCTCGCATATCTCGTGAGTGTAATTGTTTGTGTGTTGTATGTGTGTGTGTCTGCTTGCGCGTGTGAGAGTGACTGATCCTGCGTCGGTGTGTGTGTGTGTGTGTGAAAACTGCTGCTGCTGCTGTTCCTCCGCTATACAGCGAGAAAATGCGTTTGTATGCGTTTTTTTTTTTTATATATGGCAGCCCAAAAAAATGTGTGCACGTAGAATTCTTGGATTTTCGAGACGTGATTTTTGTGCACCAAACACGTTCGCGCCGCCCGCTCTTACGCACAAACCGTGGCCAGACTATTGAATTTTGATTTTCCACAACTTTTGTTCGCTTTTCACGCCGCGCATTATGCAAAAAATGCAATTTTCATCAGCTTTTCCCACAGCAGCCACACACTGGACGTCCACACAAAAATTGTACTCGCGACGTGTGAGCGTGACGCATATCTTAACCACACTTAAATGAGGGCAAAGCACTCTCGCTCTGAGCCGTGTGAGTGAGCGGGACGGCTCTAACAACCACCACTATGCCACCTTTTTTTCGGTTGGCAATCGACAATCGCCTATCGATATAACTTTTTGGGTAGGTATCAAAAAGCCAGCCCAGTGTTGGAAAGCAAGTGGGGACATTAGGCAATCGTTATCGTCAGCTGTTACGTAGCGTGTTTATTACGTCGCCTGCCGCAGAAAAGTTTTCCTCTTTTTCGCGGGCGAAAAACAGAGTTTTCCGGCTCCAATTATGTCGGTGCCTTTCAGCGGCGCCCTCCGCAAATCGGGCGGTATTGTCTCAGCCATTGGCAAGCAGCTGAAGAGCGTCAACTTGAAGGGCGTCAAGCGGATAACGGTGCAGTTCGATCCGTTTGCGGAAAATGTTAAGTCGACACGGTGAGTCGGAAAAGCGCTTTTCTTGCCCACAAAGTGCGGCTATCGATAGCGGGGCATGCGCACTGCCCGCCGCCCCTTAGAATTGGAAAATTTTCTCGGAACCAAAAGTGCGTAAGCAAAACGGAGGAAAGGAAAAACCAAGAAACGAAAACAAAGACAACTGAGGTGAAAAATCAAAGAGGTGCACTGATGCGAAGTATGACACAAAGGAGATCCTTTTTGGGGATGGCAGGATGACAGTATGGGCATGAATAAAAGCCAACACACTTACCGTACACCTTGCCGATAATGCCCACGGCGGACGTCATCTGGAGATCCGGGAACGTCAGCGGCAGCGTGTGCGGATGGAGCTGAGCTGGCCCCCCGGGAGCCAGCTCACGCTCCGTTGACATCTTGGTCGGTGTCGGCGTCAGTTTGAGGCGGCGGCGCTGCTCCTGGAGAATCGAAAATGGGAGAAAAATCAATATCGCTCACTAATATATTTTTTTTCTTATCTCCCGCAGCGAGTTCCTTTTCCTGCTCTCCACACCGAAGGTGGCCCAAACGAATCCCAAGTGCGTGGTCAAGTCGGACATTGTGTGCGATCGGCAGCCGTCCTGTATTAAGTTTGCCTTGATTGACTCGGCGCAAGGTGAGACACTAGTACCCTATCAATTAAGATTTATTCAAAAACTCTTCTTAAAATCTCTTCTAACTCAGATATCTTGAAAAAAAGAACAAATTCCTATCATATAATTCATCTGAATAATAAGTTGATTTTATTGGTAGGGGCTTAAGAATTCTCACGAAATTGTGTCAATAAGAACACATTTCATTAGATTTCAAGAGCTACCACATAAAACCTGTATCTAAATCGTAAACTCTCTTCAACAGAACAAGCCAAAGTAAAGGAGATACGATTCAACAGCGATAACCTGAACACATTAGAGCTCCTGCAGCTGTGCAACAGACACGTCTCCAGCTTGGCACCGGTTGAGGAGGTCACCAACAAGGTCCTGACCAAGGCGGAGAAACAGAAGCTGGGAGGCGGTGCTGGTGCTGGCAAGAAGGCAACCAAGAAGAAGTAGAAGTCGTTATGGTGAAGAAAAACAAAGGTACACTAGCGGTGATCGAGCAGATCTACCAGGATATACCAGCCTTCTCCGATATCTTCACCGAGGAGAGCTTCTATATGTTCGCCTTCTGTTTTGTGTGCGCCACTATCCTGATGGCGTTCATCCTCTCCCGGTTCATCACCATTAAGCCCGTCGACTTCTGAGTCAAACTTTCTGTTTTTGTCAAATTCCATCTTTGCACAAACATACATTTGGAAATATATAAGCTTTAACATGTACCACTCCGCACTGTATTCTCCTTTGGGGACGACTGTGGTGCGAAAGGGCACGGGCACCAACGTTCGGTTCAGTTCAGTTCGCTCCGTCAGCCTGTCGGTGTTTTTTTTTATATTTGAAACCAGTTTTTGGGCCCTGGCAAACCGGAAAATCATCTGCTCCTGCTGCCGCGGTTGTTGGCTCTGCTGCTGTTGCAAATATCAGCAGATGAGAGAGTCGCCTGCCGAGCAGAGCTTATAATCGCAATGGGGCGGGAGGAGCCGTTGATAATTGGACCAGAGGAAGTCGAGCAAATGTGCCAGAGATGCCATGCAAAGTGGTCGTGGCTGGGGTGGACCCAACACTCGATCTTGGAAATTCATTGCTAGTGATGGTGGTAACTTACGAGAAACATTGCTTATTTTAATAAATTGTTCCCCAACTTCAGATACGATCGTAACAATAAAGCTTAAAACAATTGAACTAAGAGTCTTAATGTTTTACACTGAGTAAAATGTCTGTGGAGTTTGGTTTATATATAATTAATGTTTGTTTCCGGACGTAATGATCGTCTTGATCGGATTTTGCCCAAAGAATAGAGGGGTGGTTACTGGGCTCCAATTTTGAAGTTCCGTGCCCACCCATGTATTATTCTGTTCAGGAATTTTAGTAATAGATAACGCTCTTAAGCTTATATAACTTCCTGATAAAGCTCAAAACGCATCCTTGATCAAAATCAGTTTAAAGCTTAAAAATCCTTTATACATATATATTTGGACTGCCGAGAGTGCAACAGGCAACGGGAAAGCGGGGAAAGCTTCTTGAAAATGCCAAGACAGCTGTTGAGATGGAGTTGTCTTTTCTTCGCTCCCACGCGGGAAAACTCGCACACATACAAACTATTTGGTAAGCGAAGAAAGTGCACTCGTCACTCGAAGCTTTGAGCTAAAGTTTTTAAAATGGCGCGTTATCTGTCTGTGTGAGTGTGGGGTCTGTAAGTGTGTGTATTGGCTTGCAACAGCCGAAAAATGCAGACAACTAACTGTTGAGGGGGCTGGGGGCAGCCAGCAGCTGCAAATGTTTTCGGTGAAAGTTGTTGTCCGTGATTAATCGAATTCAATTCGGAGTTGGCAAGTTCAATGTCGGGCCAGCAGGAGCTTTCCCTCCCTATCCTCCCATCTCTACCGCTGGTCAGCCATGTTGAAGGAGTCGTTGTCGCGTTGGAACTTTCGCCACCCACTCGGATACTTTGTCGCCTGACGTAATGCAAGCGCGGGGCGAGAAGGTAACGAGCGAACTAACGAACGAACGGTGTTCTATTGGAAGCTAAGGATGTGAATGTGACCTTTCTACCAAAACATAAACACAGTGGCAGTATGGTTGTCCTGCTTGCTCCCGCAAGTCCGCTGCTCTTGAAATTTCTTATAGCATATGCTCAGGCGCCATTTGTGTGTTTTGTTTTTTTTTCCTTCCTTTCCGTCCATTTTACTTTAAGTTCTTTTTGTAGGTGCTTGAAGTTTCCATTTCTGATGTCCCTGCAGCTGTTCTGGAAGCCTCTTTTGCAGCCGGCAGAGCCGAAAACCCCCTCCCTCTATTTACTCACCTTATCGCAAAAGTGCAGCTGACTTTATGGTCGCCCTTTTTCTAGTTTTATCAGCTTTATCAGCGGCAAATCGAGCGTTTTTGTTTGCGAATTCCGATTATTCGAATGGAACTCATTAAGGAAACACGTCGGGTTTGGCGTCCTCACTGAATAAACGTTGCGGACACACTAACTGCGGGAGTTATGGTTAAAAAACCGAGAAATATAAGTGCAGGAAATGGTTAAAACGCAATTTCTTTCGTGTAGCTGTTGTTGTTGGTGTTGCCAGATCGCCGCACTCACAGACACGGGCAGCCGCACACGGTTGCAGCCACCGTTGCCGCCGCGGTATGGCAACAAAATTGCGAATACCAAAAGCTTTTTGTTTATTTTGTTATTTGACAACACACACACATACATACAGTTAAGAGCGGAGTCTTATTATATTTAACTTTATTTTTTTGCAAGCTTCTACGCCGCTTTGAATGTGTTGGTTGGTGTGCGAGTGAGTCAAAGTCAAAGGTTGCGAATGTGTGAGAGAGCGCTCTCTCTCTCTCTCTTTGTAGCACTTGCTATCTCCCTTACTCGCAGAATCTAATTGTGGTTGTTGTTTTGCTTCTGCCTTGTTTTTTTTTCTAGTTACTTTGGATTTTGTTTTTGCCGCGGCTTCTAATTTTTTCATGGCAACAACTTTGGAGGGAAAAAGCTTTCCCTACCAAAGACCCGGAGCAGTCATTGGAAAAAACATACAGACTGCCACAAAATAAAACACACACACGCACATTAGCCAAAGCACCAGCACTCACTCACACACGCACGCAGAGATTGCTGCAAAATGAAAGCACCAACAACAACAGATACAAAACATACACGCAAAAATTGCACGAAAAATATGGACAATTACTGCAGAGTTTGGATATTGATATATTTCGTGTGTTTTCCGTATCCGTATCCACTGTCAGAGGAGAGATCGCTTGAGATCGCGTTATGTATGAGAATCGAGAGCCAACTACAAAAATTGCGAACGCGCGCGATTTGCACAAGCACAAACACAACTTATAGGCTGGCCGTTTTGGAATTGAATAAAATAAATATTGTTGCGAGAGCGCGCCAGAGAGAGCCCGTATCTGTGTGTGGCTCGAGAGCGTGTATCTGTGTGAGACTTGACGATTCGGAAAGCGGCGGCGCCGAAGAGCACGAAGAGCAACAGTGCCTGCCAAAATTGTATGCCTGTTCCACACACTCCGTGCCAGACAAGGACAACCATATGGGGTGGGTGCGCGAGCAGAGAGGCAAGCTTTTCGTTAGGGGGACACGACGACACACAAAAATGATGACCTTGACGGTATTACTATTACCGTTACTAGCCATAAATCAGCCAATCGGCATTTTATAGCTTACCAATATTTCGTCCCATCGCAGTAAGTAGGGATACTCATTAGCTTTTATGGTTTTGTAGATTAGAATCGAATGAGGAAAGCTTGAAAAGAGCAAAGATTTCTATACTAATTTAAAATTTGATAGTTCATAACTAAAATATTTAAATTATAATTTATGAATTTCCCCCACCAATAGTTTCAAGTATAATATTAATATGTATTCCTAGTTTTGTTGCATAAAATTTATTAAAGATAGATTTAATGACACTTTTTTCTATTTTAGTATTTAGTTATGCATTTGATTATATAGTGAGTAAAGTCCTAGCTTTTTTAATCCCCAGTTTAAGCAGCTCAAATGGACGGAGAGCTTGAATGGCTCGATCTACTTGACTGTTAATGTGGCTCAACAAACCATATTTTATGAGTGAGCTCCCCATTACATACTTCTGATATTTCAAAAAACAAAGACATTCTTGTTGTAATGCATCTGTAACTCCCTTGCTAATTTATTCCGAATCGAAAAATACTTAAAAACGTGAAAAAATATGCTGTCGACATACGCATTTGGGTTATTGTCGTTTACACAAGCGAAAGCTATTTTTGCTTCTCCTCCTGCTTTTCGGCGGGATCTGTGTTCTCATCCCTAGCGACGGCGGCAGCGGGGGCTTCGGCTTCGCCCTTCTTCTCACTGGCCGGATCGACGTTCATGGTGGCGCCGGCGGGCAGGCTCTTCTCTAAGGCGCGCACAAATTCCTCCAGGTTGCCCGAGTAGGCGGCGGCCACGGCGTCATTGGATAGCTCGAACTGCTTGACCACTGGACCCAATTGGGCCGACTGCAGGGCATTGGAGAACTGGGCCAGGGCCTGCTGGAACTGCGGGGAGGTGATGTGGTCCTTGATCTGCTGCTTGCGATCCTCGTCCGCATCCTCCGACTCAGGCAGGTGCACGATCAGCGACTTGACACGCTCTGGATCGGCGATGAGCTGATTGATGGCATCGGCGCCGGAAAGCGCCGTCGATAGGTCAATGTTCAGAGATCGTCCTGCGCCATGTTCGGGGGAAAGATTGGATAAGTAGGCTTGGAATGGGTTGGCATATGCTCCGGTCGATTCTGACGCCGTTGTGGTCGATGTGGTTGAGTTCTTACCGGAGGCATCCGCATCTAGGGACGATCCGGCACTGCCGGCGGCCTCGCCTGCCTGCGAGTTCACATTGCTGCTGCTGCGGCTGCTGCCTGACTTGGATCCCTTTGAGGGGGCGGACGGGGTGCGTGGCACAGTGACATTGTCGGGCGTCTGCAATGCCGAGGCACCGCCGCCGCCGCCACCCGATGACGAGGTGTTCCGAGAGGATGGCGTACGGGAGCTGTAAAGGATAAGAGCCGTGTTAAAATTAGAATCAGCTAGAATATAAGATTGAAATACCCTTGCACTCTGCAAGGGGTACATATAATTGAGTAATTAAAACTAAACAACTCACTTCATTTGGCCCAGCAGCGAGCTGAGACCTCCCATCTGGCCCACTCCTCCAAACAACTGCATCAGCTGCTGCTGCGACATGTTATTGAGCATGTACTGCAAGTCGCCATCGTTGCTGCCGCCACCGCCGCGCTGATGGGCAGCCGGGGGATTGTTCAGCAGCTCGTTGATGCGGCGACAGTGCTCATCATCCTTGTCTGTCTTCGGCTCTTGCAGCCAGAAGAACATGCGGCGCGTCGAGGACTTGAACTTTAGCACGTAGACGCGCCCGGTCTTGCACTGCTCGACGCGCTTGTACTCAAAGTCGTCGGGGAAGACGATTAGGTCGTCCTCCACCTTGCCGGAGGTGCGGTCCTTCCAGCAGAAGTGCATCAGGCCGTCGTCGCTCTGAGTCATGTAGACCAGGCCCTTGCGCGTGTCCGGGTGCACCATCTTGCCAACCATGTTCATGCGGCCGGCGCGGAACTCCACCAGGTTGCTGCTGTTGCTGGAACTACCCAGTCCACTTTGTCTGCCGAACATGATGCGGGCGCTTCTCGAGAGCTGCAAATGTGGAGTTCGAGATTGTGTCGTAATGAAGCCGTTTCTATGCAAACTTCCAAGTATTTTCCAGCGCTCAAGGGTTAAACTCACGGGATATATAATGCGTCGAATTTAAAGGATTTCAGAATATTCAACAAATCAGCCTTCTTCGATGACGAGCAAGTTTTGTGTTAGAGATGTGATAGGTATGTCAATATATCGATTCTTTTAATTGGTATTTTCTAGAGACTGGTTGGTGATTTTCCATCGCCGGTCACACTGCTCTGCAGTTGCCTTATGATGTCCGTCAAATTAGCTTCGCTGAGTTAGCGTCTAAATGGAATGCTGGGAAATGGAACTCGGAGGAAAGAAATGAATCTTCTAATTTATTTTATTCTATAGAAAATAGGTGTATATTCAAGAGCAAATAGGTGTACATGAAATGTTCTAGAATTTATTTATAGGCTTTTACTTAAACTCTAATACATTTCCATTTCCCACTGTTTTATTCGACGCTAATTTGACAGACATTGTCTCAATGTGTTTTATTAAGCCTCCAAATTCATTATGAACCCTTTTTTTGTATTATAAAACAAAGGGTTTTGAAGTACATTTTAGTTTCGTGTAGATTTCAAATTTAGTTTTATTTATAAAATCTCGCTCTTTTTAAGCGAGCAGCTGATGTGCAGCCATGGTCACACTAGCGTAACAGTGCTGCCCACTCAGTGTTCAACGGATAAGCCGCGCAATTCAAACTATTGCTACCGCCTGCGTTTCCAAAGCCTGCTCTTCAATGCGAAACTATAGTACGTTATCTGCGAGCAGTCCAAAGTTGCAAATGCACCAAGCTGTTTACTGTAGCGCTGATAAGCGTCAACTACAGTTTTAATGCGATTTAGCAGTTTCTCTGAACTCAGAGAATAAAGATGGGAAAAACAGCCGAATACCGAGTACTGGGGGGTCGTCCGAGCCGATCTTTGTTTTGGAAATGACGCGTTACGCCGCGCTTATCATATTGGCACTTCAAGTTAGCTGTCAGGCGGTTTTTATTTTGTTTCGCGGGCCGAAAGCTTTCTGAGAGTAACCCGAGCGATGAGCAGTAAGTGCTCACGAAGGCGAAGGAAATAGAATCGTGGCTGCCGTAAATAAACAAGTGGTGAAAAATTTGGCTGACTTGCAAAAGCAAAAGAGGCATTGATTTTTTGTATTAGCCACACTCTGCGAACCGGTTGATATTTTTGAATACATTGCCCGACATCCTTATAAATCATGATATGTTGTGTGCGAAACCGGTTGCTTTTATGAACCATACTATTATATGCGTGCACTGCAGAAAGAAATATAGATAAAGAGACAGGAAAAGAAGTGGATTTTTGAGTAACAAAGTTCTAATACCCTTAAAACTGATTAATCCCTATATTGGTTATTATATTTAGATCTTTTTGATTTTATTAAAATGATATAGTTGCTTGTAGAAAACACACTCGAAAGCTAGGCTGGGATATCTTCAGCAATATTAGAGTAAACCTTATTAAAGTGAAATCGGAGGACGAACAGACAACCCTTTATTGATAATATATTATAATTTATTTAATATATTATTATATATAATATATTTATATTTGTATACCCAAAGACTCCCTTAACTGCTTAACATCCAAGTAAAATTAGATTACTCTCTCATAATGTGTGTGGAGTACAACGACGACGCTTCCTCCGAATAGTTTGGGCCTGCCTACGTAGGTTGCTCGCGCTCGTTTTCGCTCACTCGGCGATAGAGGAGTGTGTGTGTGTGAGTGTGTGTGTGTGTGTGTGAGTGTGTGTGTGTGTGTGTGTGTGAGAGTGTGTGTGGGAAGTCACCACCACCGAAAGCGGTATCTGGCTGTATTTTCGTTAATTCCCTCCCGACGCTCCAAGCAAACGGTCGAGTCGCACCAAGAACGTACGAGCAAAGAAATAAAAGGAGACCAGACCAGTGCCAGCCCCCGCCGCCAAAAGACAAAAAAGCACGCGCGTCATCGAAAATATAAAAAAAACGTGCTATTAAACCAAGAAAGAAACCAGAGTAAACACCATTTGAGTACTTGCATAATACCATGGCCGATGCAAACAGTCTAGACGTCTCCGTGGATGTGGTGTGGCCCACAGTAATTGTCCTGGCCATGCTGGTGGTCAATGGCTTCGTCTTTGCGTACATCATGCGAAGGCGCCGGGAGGTTTTCAAGCACCTGTCCGAGGAGCATCCGCACACATCGTACGCAGCCACCAGCCAGCAGGTGGGCTCAGCTCCGCTGGAGGATCCCGAGGACGATTCCTGTGCCATCCAAATGGAGCGTTTGTAGCCGTCTCTAGCTCTAGTAGCTAGTCAGCCGTAGGTCTCAGAAAGATACTCACAATCCTTCGTCCAGACTCATCATCAACGAATGCAACAAATTTTCCTAACTGCAAAAAGCTGAATAGTTCAAAGACATACGATGCTGCCTTTGCTCTCTGTAGCTTGCGAGAAATCTTGCTTATACATTTAGATAGATATATAGATACAGAGCGTATACGTATCATCGCATCGAGTGCCCAGAACGCACGTGCATTTAATTACGGTTTCTAAGTTGTTAATTTTGCTACAAAAGTATATACAAATAATAAAACGTGTAAACTTAATCATACCTTATGGAAAAATCAAACAAAGTGTGTGTTGAAGTGAGTGGTTTGCTCGCTGCTTTCGGTTTCGGAGAAAATCAATAGGTCGTTGCTGCAGGCTTTCAAAAGGCTTCCCCTGATGTGGAACGGCGGGTGTGGATATGGTGGATGCATGTCTTAAATTCGAATCAATTATGTCAATTATACGAGTCAGTCGTGGACCCCATCCGGTCCATTTGGGGCGACAATTGGTTGCCCCGTCGCCTCGTTTGTTCGTTCGTTCGTTCGGCTTTGATGTCCAAAATAATTACATATGCATGTTTTCTCACATATGACGACGCCGCACAGAGTTATTCAGATTATTGTGACGAGGGTGGGGATACCCTATAATAAGGTCAGCTTGTTTGGAATGAAAACATTTTCATCAGAATCAAAACATAAAAACCTCCCAATCATTTCAAATTGATCGAAAATGTTCTTAAGAATCATATTCGGAAGAAGCCTAAAATCTATCAAGAATCTACCTCAGACTTATAAAAACTATATTTATTTACCCAGTTGTAATAGATATCACCCCTGTCGACTGCTATGGACCATTTTCCATTTATAGCTGTCATTTGTTTAGTTTTCGTAGCTATTTCCGTGCTGTACATATATGCGGGTCGGCCCGGACAAGCAACCCTGAACTGAACCGAGGGCGGGACCAGGACCGGGACCGGGACCAATGCAGCGATCCAGTATCCGGGCGCATTTCGTGCCGTCCTAACTGCGACGGAGCTGTTGTTGTTTTTGTTTATTACCTCAAACATTTAACACTATTCCTTAGTTCCTGTTGCCGTCGTCAGGGCCATCGTAAAGCATGAATTTATGGTCATGCTGGGTTTATAGTCGCGGCTACTGTTCCATAACTCAGAGCGTGTCGCCCGTGCCAGGTTGACGGGTTCGTGATAAGGTTATCTCAAGATTAAGAACTCTTGGATCGTAAATCTGGTTTACGTAAACCTTTTTTTTTTTGTTGCCTTGGCATATGTGATTTCCAAATAGTTCGAGAAAATTGCATTTAAATGTTATGTGTCCTACCTGTTCAGCTGAACTTTGTATCTAATCGTTGCCAATGATTGATAAGAGCTAGCACGGTGATAAGCGTGGCACTATCTAAACGAGACTCTCCTTCCATATATATATGCAGCTGGAGCACCGCAAGCACTACAACGATGAAACCGAGGAGCGTTTCCGTTTCAAGATCTTCAACGAGAACAAGCACAAGATTGCTAAGCACAACCAGCAATGGGCCTCTGGCAAGGTGAGCTTCAAGCTGGCCGTGAACAAGTATGCCGATATGCTGCACCACGAGTTCCGTCAGATGATGAACGGCTTCAACTATACCCTGCACAAGGAGCTGCGGTAAGAAGAGGAATCCTTCCCAGCAGAGCTCTGAGTTTAATTACTTTATTATCCTTTTATAGCGCTGCCGATGATAGCTTCTCGGGCGTTACCTTCATCTCGCCGGCTCATGTCACCCTGGCCAAGTCTGTGGACTGGCGCAACAAGGGCGCTGTAACTGGGGTCAAGGATCAGGGACACTGCGGCAGCTGCTGGTCCTTCTCCAGCACCGGAGCTCTCGAGGGTCAGCATTTTCGCAAGACCGGCGTGCTGGTCTCGCTGTCCGAACAGAACCTGGTCGACTGCTCCACCAAGTACGGCAACAATGGATGCAACGGCGGTCTCATGGACAACGCCTTCCGCTACATCAAGGACAATGGAGGCATTGATACCGAGAAGTCGTATCCCTATGAGGCCATCGATGACTCATGTCACTTCAACAAGAAGACGATTGGAGCCACCGACCGCGGATTTGTCGATGTGCCCCAAAAGGATGAGCAGAAGCTGGCCGAGGCTTTGGCCACCATTGGTCCCGTGTCTGTTGCCATTGATGCTTCCCAAGAGTCCTTCCAGTTCTACACCGAAGGCGTGTACAACGAGCCTAGCTGCAACGAGGAGAACCTGGATCACGGTGTCCTGGCTGTTGGCTATGGCACCGATGAGTCCGGCGAAGACTATTGGCTAGTGAAGAACTCGTGGGGCACCTCCTGGGGCGACAAAGGTTACATCAAGATGGCGCGCAACAAGGGAAACCAGTGCGGCATCGCCACCGCTGCCAGCTATCCCCTGGTGTAAAATCTAGAATCCAGAATTCACTAGCCAGTCCCCTCAATTATAAAATCAGAGAGAAAAACAAGAAATACCCAACGGAAGCATCTCAGTCAAATGAACTTTATATATATTAACTTCTTATCGTTTATTAGCCCAAAACCCCTTATTTTAATTCTTGATTTTATATTCCCTCCCCCTTGTGACCGTAATGGGACTCATACATTCATACATTCTGCCATCACATACAATATAAGTGAACTCTTGCTGTGTTGATGTTTGTAGAAAAATAAATAAAAAAATATATAAAATTAAATTTATTTTATTTGAGGTCTTGACTTCAGTAGCTTAAATTCCAATTAAAGACAATTGTAATTACATTCTTAATTCTATTTAAATATGCATTGTTCTCGCCAGCTTCACAGTAAGTTCAGGCAAAAACAAAAATTTTTTCCTCCTGGCAGCTGGTATGGCGTTGCCAGACTTTCACGATAACAAAATGGATATTTGACATCTCGTCTTACATATTTTTTACATAATTTTACCTGACCTTAGGGCTAAATTTTTATAACACGATATTGGGACCTTAGCGGAGTGACCGATACACCTTTTTTGTATATTGTTTGACGAGGATAGGCCTCCCTGATAACGGAAGAAAATACTTAAACTTTATGGATAAGATCAGCTGTTTATGGACTTAGAAATGTAATTTTATAGCATTCAATTAGACAAATAGAGGGATTACTCGAACCAGACCTGGTCACACTGCAGGAGTTGGGCAATAAGATTCTGAAAATGCAAAAATAATAGTTTTGGGAGAAAATTAATTAAGAGTCCCTCCAAAGATGCTGTTGACACTTCGTGTGCAGGGAACGCGGCTCTGCCAACTTCCGGTGAGTGCCACCCGATGCATGGCCAGCAGTGTGGTGGCGGAGAAGTCGCCACAACCACCCGCCCAGCCCCAGCTGGAGGTCAATGGGAGCACGTACGCCACCGATAGCTGGACGAACGTAACGCCCAAGATTCTGTCCTATCTGGGCGCCAACAAGCACCTGCAGAAGGACCACCCGTTGTCCATCATCCGCCAGCGAATTGTTAATTACTTTTATGGTGCGTATCGCAATCAGCGCGGGAATCCTCTATTCTCGGTATACGACAAACTTAATCCGGTGGTTACTGTGCAGCAGAACTTTGACAATCTGCTGATACCCGCTGACCATGTGAGTCGCCAGAAGTCTGACTGCTACTATGTCAATCAGCAACATTTACTGCGCGCCCACACCACCGCCCACCAGGTGGAGTTGATCTCCGGCGGACTGGACAACTTCCTGGTGGTCGGGGAGGTATACAGACGTGACGAGATCGACAGCACGCACTATCCGGTGTTCCATCAGGCCGATGCCGTGCGTCTTGTCACCAAGGAAAAGCTGTTCGAGCGCAATCCCGGCCTGGAGCTGTTCGAGGAGACGTGGTCGGGCCAGTTGGCCGATCCGAACCGAATCCTGCCCTCCTCGAAGTTCATGGATCAGACCAAGCAGCCCTGCCACACCTTGGAAGCCGTCAAGCTGATGGAGCACGAGATGAAGCACGTGCTTGTAGGCCTGACCAAGGATTTGTTTGGGCCGCGCATCAAGTATCGGTGGGTGGACACCTACTTCCCCTTCACGCAGCCCTCGTGGGAGCTGGAGATCTACTTTAAGGACAACTGGCTGGAGGTACTAGGCTGTGGTATCATGCGGCACGAGATCTTGCAGCGTGCTGGCGTCCATCAGTCGATGGGCTATGCCTTCGGCGTAGGCCTGGAGCGTCTTGCCATGGTTCTGTTTGATATACCCGACATCAGGCTCTTCTGGTCGAACGACAGTGGTTTTTTGTCGCAGTTCAGCGAGAAGGATCTGCTCAATCTGCCTAAGTACAAACCCATTTCGCACTATCCCCAGTGCACAAACGACCTGTCTTTCTGGCTGCCGGAGGATGTACAGGTGGATGCCGGCTTCTCGCCTAACGACTTTTACGATCTGGTCCGCTCAGTGGCCGGTGATATGGTGGAGCAGGTGGGTTTTTGCTTTCTTCTTCTCTTCCCTTAGTTAACATTATGTACTTACAAATGCAGATCAGCCTGGTGGACAAATTCAAGCATCCAAAGACGGGCAAGTGGAGTGTGTGCTTCCGCATCGTTTACCGCCATATGGAGCGCACCCTCACCCAGGCGGAGGTCAACGAGGTTCACAAGCAAATCGCCAGCGCCAGTGTGGATAGTTTCAATGTGCAAATACGTTAGTTAGTCATAGTTCCTAGTTCCGTTTTCAATTTAAACCAAAAAGAAAAACACTAAAACGTAGCCATCAAAGTCAGAAGATATTTTTCCCTTTTATATGGTTTTGAGGCACCTCACATTCTGATCGATCCATTCGTTAGCACTCATCAAAAGATTGGGATTATCGACGAATTCTTTTTGCGGTTGGCTCGCAGTTTTTGAGCCACTTCTCACGAATCCCTCTTCTCCTTTGTTGAGAATGCCAACGGATCCCATTTCGTGCATGTTAACTGACTTGTTATTACGGAAATTCTGAATGCTGAGATGATCGAGTAGCTTGTCCAGATCCTCGGGCTTGGGCGGACACTCCAGGAAGCTGGCAATGCTATGAACCGTGCCTGGCAGATCCACCAGCATGTCCTCGTATCTTAGGAATAACACATTATCTAGATGGGCGTGATCGCGAGCTTCCTTCACATGACTGTAGTAGGGCAGCCAGGGATCTGTAAGGACAAGAACGTTTAGAAAGACAGTTACTACGCAAATATCACTGACTTAGTCCTCGTTGAAAGTAGCTCCAGTAACGCTCAAAGTCTCCCACGTAGCCCTGGGTGCGGAAGAGCCTGTTCAGATGGTAGTAAGACACTGCCACATCCTTGGGATAGCGCACCACGTAAATGACCTTGCACTTATTCTCCATGACACTGGGCGGCATTAAGGAGAAGGGAAAGTGCGTTTTGATAAAGCGTCGCTTGGTGCGCGGCACCTCACTCAAAGCCTCATAGCCCGGTCGAGAAATCTTCTCAATAAACTCCAAAGCACTAGCTGACTCCCTGTTCTTGTCCAGCAACTCCTGCTTCACTTTGGGATGCATGAACACAGGAAACCTAAGAGAGAAATATTTCATAATTTCACACATCTGATCTGCGGTGCGTGGACTCACTCGAAAAATGGGAAACGCTCAGTAAGCGGTCGTCGCTGGGCCTGCTCAAAGTCCAGACCATTGGCCAGCAGCCAAATGAGTTCCTGAGTCCAAGTGGTCCCCGATCTGGGCACAGTGGCAATCCAAACATCATCCGGACGTGCCTCGAAGTTGTAGTACCTTTCCGCTTCTTCCTTGTACTTGTGCGGAAAGAAGTATCCCTCCGAGCCGACCTGCACAAAGCCAGTCCGTTCGCCTACAATTTTGGAGGGGCAAGATTGAGTCGGGCTATGAAGCAGGATTCGGATGAACAAACCGTGGAAAAACTCCATTAATTCCGCATTGGTGTGCTCTTCGACATTGCGAATTTCGTGGGGAAACTTCAGAGCAGACTTTTCCATTGCACGCGCGACCAGTTGCCAGAGTTGACTGCGGACCAAAGAGCGTTCGTTCCGTTGGGAAAGCTTGACCCCGCTTTCGGGCCGCAGAGAAAGTGGCGGCTGCTGCTCAGCTTAGCTCAGCGCAATTTAAATAACGTCTTGATACTTGTTGTTTTATTGTTTTTAGTCCAAAGTACTTGCTGGGCAAGCACAAGCCGCATCTGAAGTTGCATTGGGTTGGGCTTGGTGGAAGTACACACATGATATGGGTGTGTCCCAAACCAGATTTTATTATCGGCTCAGATTTTATTATAGCTCAGATTATCAGTCCTAGACCTCCAGTGGTTGTTTTTTTAAATTTATTTCTTTGCACATATACATATCTTTTTCATTAAAAGGATGGAAAAAAGAATCATATTTTAATTACTTAAAGACGATAAAATATTGAATATTGTTATATTTATATTTAAGATATGAGAATTATATAATAAAAATTAAGAGAGCGATAAAGGCTGACTTACGTTCTTTTTTTTTTTTGGATATATAGAAAGTAAGAGGCTGCTAAGTATTCACTAATAAATATAAAATATTCAAAAATAAAATACACTTTTGGAGTTTTCAAATTGTATATTAACACATTAGATGTCTTTTAACAGTGCGTCCACAAAAAATTTGAAATGTAGTCTTGGTGTCTTGAATCGGGGGCTTTGGTTTACTCGTTCCCTTCGACGCTGTCGAACAAGCGCATCAGCTCCTGCTCCTTGCGTTTAATGCGCTCCTGGATGTTGGCCACCGGCTCCGACTTGGGCACCTCGCGGCTGAAGAACTCATCCATTGACTTGAAAACGTTCTGGTACTGGTTGTCGTAGGTGGTGTACAGGATCGGTGGAGACTTCTTGGGTACCCGCTTGGTCACGGCATTACGATCAGAGAACTCCCTCAGCTCGTCCAAATGCAGCTCCTCGCCCTGCTCGTGGGTAGCGAACCGACGCGCCGACTGTCGATCAATCCGAGCCTTCAGCTCGCGCCGCTCCCGATCGATCTGCTCCACCAGCTGTGTGGAGGGGCACACCATTTTGACGTAGCCAAGCAGCAGGCGATGGTCGAGGATCTCCGCCTCGTTAGTCTGGATGCCCGTCTCCAGCAGCTCGTGTGCCTTGGCCTCTTTCGCCTTGGACCTGGCCTCTTCCTCCGCCAGCAGGGCCTCATATTCCTCCACAGGCCTGGGTTCTGGTACGACTGTTGGTTCCTTGCGCTGATTGGTGGCCAAGCCCCCCGCCGGCTGCCTGGACGGCCAGAGGCGTGCCCGTGCCGCCTGTTTAGCCGCCTGGGACATCACACGCTGCTTGATTGGTTTCTTGACCTCACCATCGGCGCCCTTTGACGGGACAGTCTTCCCCTGGGCAGCTTGATCCCACTGCTGCTTAGCTGTCTGCCGATTGGTGCTGGCTCTCAGCGACGAGGCTATGGTGGGATGAACCAATCGAACGGGTGGGCTGTTCTTGGTCAGGCGACGACCTGGCTGCCTGCAAGCCGCACCGGAGCCTCCATCGCCCGCTCCGCCGTGAACAGCCTTGCGTGTTCCCGCCGTCTGCGTCGATAGAGGTGCCGCCACCAACTTGGCCCGGACTGTCACCCCGGAGGCAGTGTTGGCACGACCTCGAGGAGTTACAAGCGTTGCAGCACTCCATCCGCTGTTTTTGCCGGTCGAATGCATTTTCCGGCTTAGTTAAGACGCACTATCTTGTCTAGTCGAAATCTTTTGGTTCCGGAAATTGGGGTATTGCTCGTTACTAGGGGATCTACTATAATTTTCACAACACTTTCGGAGAATTGTTTTATTTAGAACTGGTTGGAAGCAATGACGAAAAATATATGCGATGACACGGTGAATTTGTTCACCCCGCCCACTCAGATTGCTTCATAGCCTACTAGGATTTTCATTTAACCTCCTGTTTCTAAAAAAAATAAGAGGATATTTATATAAACATTTTATAAAGAAAATAAATTATGGTTCGTTTTGTTATCCTTAGTGAGCCATATTTGTCTCCGACGATGTGTAAGCTTTGTTTTTGCATTGTATTAAACGAGCGGCGCGTCTCTAGAAGAACTCGCCGTGGCTTCGTTATGACAGCTCCCTGTGAGGTCTTCCCAAAAGCTAAAGACCCACCTCTAGACTTCTATTTAAAATAATACAAGTTCATACAGCTGATAATGTTGAATATTTATTGAAATGAAATTATCTTTTCACATACTAAATACACACAGACATAAACATAGAGGCAGTCAATTCAGAGATACCTTATGACGATTATATATTTAAATAATAAAGGTCGTACATATTTATGGAACAGAACTTTAATGTTGCGGAATATATATTGATCAGTGGGGGAAGGAATATTGGTTATACTACCGATCCCCCACCCCAATGGAAATACTTATACAGCTAAAAACACCCAAAGTAAAAAACTAATCGCACACATAGTCTGCGGTTTATATTACAGATGTGGACCATCCATAAATCGAAAAGGCACTGGGGACAGTTCCAAACGAAAAGTGTTCACTTTGAGGGCTCCATGACTATGCTCAAATCAAAAACATTCGAAAATGATGGCGCCCTAGCGGGAAGAGCAGGCCACATCAAAAGATTCGTCCTTCCAGCTGTCCCCGATCTTCTCGTGGGCGCACATCAAGTGCGAATCTATTTGATAAGTTGTTTTGCTAATTGGCGCATGGATGATCGCAGATCGCACAAATGCCAACAGCAAAGTCAAAAAAAGGACCACACAGACCACTTGTTAGGCCAAGCGACTGCATAATCCTCATAGATTGGAGATAGCTACTCTCCTAAAAAGCTACATTTATGAAATTACACACTTCGACTCCTTTGGCGGAGGCGGTGGGGGGCTCCGTGGAAGCCAACCGGCATTGTTCCAGTTACTTTGAGGCTCGTAGAATGGCGGAGGGCGCCGGTACTCATCAGCTACGCGTTGGTCGCCTCTAAATTGTGGTTTAGACAGTTGCTTAGAGGCCACCTTATGTACTGACGGTTCAACTGGACTGCAACTGCATCTATGCTCGCATCTCGGTTGTATAAGCTTTCGAGCGTATTTGTCTTCCGGCCGCCTGAAGGGCGTATTGACTGGTAAATTTAAGGGCTTTGGAGGATCGTTGGAAGATGCACCCTTTCCGTTGTGTAATTTTAACTCATTTAGTTTGGCCGTTACAGCATGAGTTGTATCGGAGTTGTCGATCACGTAGCGTGGACCATGGCTTGGAACCTTTGGCAACTCCTCAAAGATCTTGTCCAGCTCGGTTTTATGGAGAACCTTTGACTGGGTGCCTAGCTTGAGTAGCTGATCCTTGTTGTATGACATCTTAACCGCCTTAGCTGGATTCTTCGCGTTGGCAGCTGAATGGTACGTAAAGGAAGGGCATTAGTTTTAGCGGTTTTTTGTAAACTAAGAATGGTGCCAGAGAAACAAGAAATCATGAAAAGTAAAAAGCTTGCAGATTTATTATGCAAATGACGCTGCGGAGTGATCGGCATTAATTGTATTCAAATCCTATTTCCGTTCAAAATATTTCTGTTTCTCTGGCGATATTGGAATTGGTTATTAAGATTATTACTTCGTTTTAGGGTCTGCCCCAGACCAGGGGCAGGCTGTACATCAGGCTGGACAGCAGCCTGGACAGCAGGGTGCTGCTGCTCAACAACAGCCACAGCAGCTCCGCTACATGAGTCTCCGGCTGTGGCGCTCTGCTTATTCTGTGCGTTAACTTCATCGCGAAGGTAAGGCGTTCCGACCAGAGTCTTGCGATCACGGCACATTTCAATAATTCGCCGGAAATCGTTATTCTGGCTGAGCGTACGCGGATTACCGATCAGAATAAGAAGGGACATCGGTCGCGAGAGTAGAACGTTCAAACGCTTCAGGAAGGAAAAAATTTAATTAAAACATTTTAAAATAAATTATTAAAATGTTGAACTATTTTATAGTGGTAGAGAAGAGTCCCTATTTATTACTTATAACTTACCCGTTGGTTGTTCAAAAAACCGAGCTTGGATGTGAAGGAACGCACGAAGGATACAATTATCACCTGCTTCTCCTTGCCCTGGAACAGCTCAACAGACCCGCAATCAATCTGCGACCAGTTGCGCATGTTTAGCTGCTCCTGAATCCGTTGATACTGGCTTTTATATGGCGATATAACTCCGATATCCGACTGCGACACCTTCTCGCCGTTTACGCCAAAGTACATGAGATCCTTGACATAGTCCATAACGGCATCGATTTCCTTGTTGTTGCACAGGCTGTTATATAAGAATTGCATTTATATAAGAATTTCAATAAAATTTCAGTATAGGCATAGGGTATACCTCACGGAGCTCTTTGTGCTCATCACAGTGCCAAACACCGAGTGAAACATGATCGGAAAGTCAGCATTGGGTGTGTGGAACCAGTTCCTAAATCGACAAACAGCATCTATAATCAATATAAACGCAATCATTAAGGATTGGGCAATGGGTTGCTTACTAGCTGGAAGCTACGTACCCATTGGAGCCATGGCCTTAAGCTTCCCATCGTAGTAGAGATCGTTGTACAGCGAAACAATCTCCGGATGGGAGCGAAAGTTGCGGATAAGGCGCGTTTGAATGGCCTTATTGTAGCTACCGTCCTCATCCATCTGGTAGCACTTCCTCTGCATGAGGCGTTCGAACAATGACACATCCAAGCCCCATTCACTGGCTCGCTGTGATTGCAGAACTGGACCCAGCTGCTTGTGATCCCCGGATAAAATCAGATTCGACGATGGGGACATGGTGCAGGTGATGCCCATTAGAGCCTCTGCCTCCGTTGAGGCGGCAGCCTCATCCAGAAAAACGTGCGAGAAGACACCGTTGCGCGCGAATCCACCCGTTGACAACTTTCCGGCCAAACTGAGAGTGCAGACCACGATGCGATACTGATGCAAAGCCTGCACGGCCGGATAAAAGTGCACGGCGTACATGTTGGAGTACTCCAGCAGCAGGTCGTCAATGTTGTCGATACGCCGATCGCAGCTGGCGGCAAAGATACGGGCTAAGGGCCGCGGTTGACTCTCCGGAGCCGTGGCAATCGCCTTGAGCAGACGCAGCGCAACCTCGTCACAGGCCGTATTCGAACCTGCCAGCACCAGGATGTTCGTCTCCGGACGGTTTACGTACAGCTGGTAGATGGCTTCGCATATGGTTGCCGTCTTTCCAGTTCCCGGCGGTCCGAAAACGAGGTATGGAGCGGGGATCTTTTTACAAAGTGCTATCTGTTTCACAGCCTCCAGCTGCTCCGGATTTGTAGATATCTTTTTGTTGTTTAGCTCCAAGGTGCCCATGGGCACCGATTCAGACGGAATGTCGCCGGGAAAGAGAATCCTCTGCACATCCGCTGCATGAGTCAAAGCCAGCTGCTGGAGCGCCCGATACTGGTAACGCATCACCGCTCTCAGCGGACGGAAGATCAGTGTGTACGTAGTGTTGTCAGCCAGCTGACGTTCACACGTGATATTCACCCGCTGCGTTGAAACGCCAAGGATGCGCGCAAAGTAGACGCGAGGCGGTTTGTCCAACGATCCGAAACGTTCGTCCACCATCCGACCCCACTGCACGATCGAGTCGAAGTCCTTGAGGGCCAGTTCCAGCACCTGGTTGCTGCTCTCCAGCAACTGGCGCACACCCGCCACAGGGTTGCTGCGCTCGTTGATGATCAGCACATCGTCGCCGGGCACGATAACGTCCTCCACATTCAAATTGCCAGAGCCATGCTGCATCTTCACCGAGAGCTCCCGGCCGAACTGGTGCAGTTCCATTTTGGACTGCTTCAGCGCCAAATAATGCTGCAACCGTTCGATATCCTCCACTTGGAGCAACGTTCGCAGCGTACCGGTTATGTTCTCCTGTGTGAGGTCCTTGCCACGGTCGCAGAAGTTGCGATAGTGCTTGTCCAAGTCGGCCAGCCGCACCTGCGCATCCTCATGCTTCAGAGCCCGCACCACCTCGGTGGGCGGATTGGACGGTGCCAGACCCTGGCTCCGGAAGGTCTCACTACAGGACAGCCGGTACGGATTTATGTTGAAGCTGGCCTTGGGCAGCGCCTCGGTTCGCATGAAGTGGTGCTGCTCCACATACCTAAGTTCACTGCAGCTAAACCCAACCACGATGGGTATCTCCCGAAGGATCGTAAAGACGTGCGAGTCCACAAAGAAGAGCAGTTCGCCGCTCTCTGACACCTCCATCGGCATACGTGAATTGTTCACGTAGTAGAACTGCCGCGACTGCACAATAATGATCTTTTCCACCACCAAATTCTTAAGTTCGGTCTTTACAGTGAAACCAAAGTAGTGGCTGTCCACACAGGTCTGATAGGACAGTGTCAGCTTGGGGGAAGAGCTGTAAAGACGTCGAAATTAGGAACAAGTGTGGGTTTTTTTGTGTTTTTTATCAAAGTATAAGCATTACTTTTCTCTGATCACAACTTACAGTTTCTCCATCTTTTTGAGTGACTTGAAATCGGACTCATCGCCGTGATATTCCACATGCTCTTCATATTTCTCAATTGTCTCAAAGTTCACCTGACAGATATAACAGCCCAGGGAGTTTAGCTCGAAGTCCTGTGCCTGTACCTGCGTCTTTTGGTATTTTAAAATCACAGCCGTGGCCTTCGTATCGAGTTTGTACACTGCAAACGACTCGCTCATATAGTTGTGAACATCTTATTGTCAGATGATTGATCCTACCTTCGGTGATGGGACCCTCATTACCCTCCGCCGGTGCTCCGGAAACTGTGATCAATGTAGAATTGGCATCCCGCTGACGGTGCTTATCGTCCATTACGTTGAACTTCTCCTTGCGAAACTCCATCAAGGCGAAGTTCTTGATGCGATAGTTGTTGTTGCCACGCGGCGTATTGATCAAGAAGTTTGTCCGATGCAGCAAAGATCCAATCTATGGCGAAGAAAAACAGACGATGTGCATATTTCATTATTTATTTACATTGGCCACAACGAAGCGTCGTCACGAGATCGCCAAGCTGTGGGTAATCAACAATCTGCAAATGCGACTATTTAGAGGTAACATGAGAAATCCGCATAGGACATTGGCTGTTCCAGGAAATTATTATTATAGTGTTGTTTTAGCAAACACAATAATAAGCAAAATTAAGCTTTTCTTCCACCATTAATGTTTTTATGTAATGTTGTGTATATAAGATTGATAGATATATGTATGTACATATATAATTCTAAATAATTGTATAGCTTTACCAAAAAAACGGTTTTTTAATAACCGCTAGTTAATTGATGATTAAATGACTAATAATCTTAACAGAGTTAATTGCAACTGGGATTCCCCGAATACCATATGTAGCAACTCTTGATTCAAGTGCACTTTATTAGTATAATCTTATCAAATGTTGGTAGTAGAATCTTATCCGTAATACTTGTAAATTATATTATTATTATAGAACTATTTTATAACTCTCTTAGTAATCAGTTGCCCAATAGGTTTCTTGAAGCGAAGTTAAATGATATATTAAAATCTCAATTTAGTATATAAATGTTTTTCTACCTGAAATTGACTTTTTTAGATCGAATATAATTAACCTATGGGGATTACCCTATCTACGGATTCTGGATAGCCAGAGATGGTATCCGGCGGGGCAAACCCGCAAACTTTTGTTCTGAAAGCCGAATGAGTCATATCCATGAGTTGGTTAGTAGAATGTCGATGTATAACAGGCTATTTGTGAGTGTTGATAATGCATAACGAATTCTATAGGGCCCCCAACTGAAAACAAAGGGACACACAACTCTTATCACATTGGGGAGTTATAATGAATTAAAAAACTAATGGTATCTAAAATGAACTTGAAAATATGAAATGAAAATATATATTATATTATAATATAAGCTGATTATCGCTTTGTAAATTAATTTTAAATACTTAAAACTTCACTTATGAAAAATATAATCAACATATTTAAGTTATTAGTTTTAGCAATTCGATTTATTTAATATTTTTTCAGATTTACTTACATTCCAAGCTCCCTGTATGGAGAGCTTCATCCGCATCTCGCCACTCTTGGACTGCGATGCGAGGTGCGCTTCAAACATTTGCCGCATCGTGGTCTTGTCCACATACCATTCCTTCCGGGCAGTGATCACCTGTCGATCGGCCATCTCCAGCAGAAACGTTCCAATTAACTCGCGCTCTGTCAAGTGCATGTGATCGAAATTGATATGAGACCTATTCTATATATGCACTTTAAATATGGCTTACCCCATGGCACTAGAGGCTTACGAGGCATTCCATTGGGATAGGTGGCGGGAGCTTTGGTTCCTACTCCGTTACTGGAAGGCGGCGTTAGCGGCGGCGTCAGAGAGTCGTCTGGTGAACTGTTATTGTTTTTTTTTGTAGCTGCCGCCGCTGCCTTCTTTTGATTTTTGTTCTTTGTCATGTTTCCGATATCTTCGTTGTCGTTTGTTTCTTCTTTACACGGGAGTTACGATATCTATGTGTTGGCTAAATAGTTTCTTGGTTGCTAAAGTGCAAGAAACTAAAAGTTAGTTATTCAACGCGATTACAATGACACACAACACACACACACACACGGGTATATAGACTATATAGTATATAGCAACTGATGTTGATCGAAGTGCACGCCGCGACTTTCCATTAGCGAATAAAGCAAACGATCTGGTAGCCGCATTTATATATCCGTGAATGAATGTGTGTGCGCGTATAGATGTGTGCAGCAGCAGCGAGCCTTCGCAGTAACGGATATTGCTGGAACGGTTCTAACTTTCCAAGCTGGAATTTTGGGAAAGGGCAAGTATTCCCGTTGCAGCAGGCTTACTTACGTATCACTGCGAATTTGAAGTGTATAATTATTTGTAACGCTGTTTTGAGGGCCCCTCAATAATGCCTGACCTTTAAAAATGTTTATTTCTCCTATCTGTATGCTTGTGTATATTTTTGTAATAAATGTTGGTTGGCATGTAACACTTGGTATAAAATGGAACTAAAACGATCAGTTCGACTTGAAATTAGTAAAAAGTCCGGAAATTGAAGTTCGGTTTTGTGTGACCAGCCTATATTAAGCAAAAGCGGGACGATCGTGGCATCGCGCCTGCCCGGTATTTTTTGCAACCGCGATTGCGGTCAGCAATTTATCGTTCAGGTTTGAAATTTAAAAAAAAAATTATTTAAAATTTATCTAGGTTTTAAAATAGATTTGAACGTTTAGAAATGTAAATATAAAACTGATTATGTAATGAAGTAATAAGGTTTATTTTTGATTTTAAATGTACTTGATTCCTAATGCTAAGCTTGATATTCTGGGTACAAAAATGATACCATAAAGCAAATAAAATAAATAACATCTTTTGAAAATTATAAAAATATATGTTTTGAAAAATGGTTTTAAACATTTCCCAAGTGATTTCTTCTTATCGTATCTTAAGCCTACATACGTTAAGTATATAATTCTTACTTCTACTTCTTGGCCAGCTTTAGTTTCTCGGAACCGAAGATGACTCCAGTGTCGCCCAGTTTGCGCTTCATAGCGAACGGATTTACCGAGTTCAGAGGAGTTCTCTGCTCTGCAGTTTTACCCAGCGGAATTTCGGGTTCCGATTCCCCGAATATGTTCTCTTGGGTATCCAGCGGGGACTGTGTGATCTCTGGGGTCGAAGGCCGCGATGCCGCTTTGAACATATTTGGTGAGTTGGTAAATCTCTTCAGGGATCCCCGTTTTGCCGAGCTCAGCTCGATGGCCTTAGGCTTGGGACCAGTCTGGGCTCCCGCTGTCGGTGTCATGGGCAGGACAATGGTAGCAGCAATGCCGCTGGCTCCCAGTAGCGTCTGCTGCTTGCGCGCCTCCTGAATTGCCTCCAGTTGCGGCAGCAGCTCGCACAGGCGATCAGACAGATGAATGCGACCGCGCTTGGTGGCATACTTCACGGCCAGTTGGAGCAGCTCGGTGCAGGCTATCGATTCGATCAGTTCTCTAGCCCGCGTCTCGCACTCACTGCTGCAAGCCAACGCAAACAGTTTGATGGCAGTCTCCTTCTGCATCTTCTCCGCACCGTCGACTTGCATCAGACTCGAACGCAGCAGAGCATCCTCCAGCTCCGACTTCTCTACCTCAATGTCGCACAGTGGGATCTGCATGCGCAGTTCCTGCAGCATGGGCCGCGGATTGGTCATAGGGTAGGAGGTGCCGCGGCACAGCACCGCCTGGACAATCTGTCGGCGCTCAGAAACCGCCACCACGAAGAAGTTGTGAGACACACTGGTGCTCTGCTTCATAGTGTCACAAATGGGGAACCAGGCGTTGCTGCTTCGACGGTACAGCTGCAGCAGTCCCATGTTATCTCCAATGCTCGGCGATCCAGTGTCGCTGTAGCCCAGCCAGGAGAGCTGCCTGCCCGGAGTCAGTGGCACTGGCAGGTGCTCCTGACGCAGACTCAAGCCATTAATGTTAACCAGTAAGGCGGAGAGGTGCTGCTGCGTCTGGCTTGGCGCTGAGCTGTGGTACACAACCATCAAGCTGTGCTCGTGTCCGGCGAGCGCTACCACAGGTCCCGGAATGGTCAGCACCTCGCGCTGAGTGCCCATGACGGTAAAGATGCGCAAAAAACTGGAACTCGTGGCAACAGCGACTAAATGACTGGTGGCCACCAGCGCCTCCACGCTTTCGCAGTCCGGCAGACTGAGCGACCACTCCTTGTTTCCTGCGGCTGCCAGGGCAATCACCACTAGCTTGCTCGACTCGTTAGACGCAAGTGCCAAAGCTCCACTGCTCAAACTGGCCAAATTGTGGTGATTGTAATTACTGATGTGCAGGGCATGATGGATGCTAGCATCGTGGAATTCCACGTCGATGGCCCCGTCTCCAGAGGGCTCTACATGTCCGGTGACAATGCCAACATCGTTCCATGCCATGTAGCGATGCTCCAAGTCACTGGGAGTGGCACCGGGCTGAAAGGCAGTCTGTTGCTTAAATAGCTTGATTTGCGGAGCAGCTACAGCGGGAGCAGTTCTACTGCTGCTGGCCAGGGACTGGTTGGAGGCATCATCTTGATCCACGGGGTCTGCAAAATTCATCACTTTGCGTTTGAGTTGCTCCAGGCTTACACCATCACCATCATCCACAGGGGCTTCCATATTCTCGTCGCCGTCAAACTCGTAGTCGCCGAGCAGCTCTGCCTGATCATCTTCCAGACCTTCTTCACCGCCTGCTTCGACTGCATCGGTGAAGAACACAGTTCCCAACTGACCAGTGGCATCGCAGAAGGCCACCTCCTCCTCGCCGGATCGGTTCCAGGCAAGACAAGTGATGGAATTGCAGTCGTTTGGCGGCATTTCCACCGAGATTGCCCGTCTCTTCTTAACATCAAAGATGCTAATTTCACCCTTGGTGGTTCCAGCAACCAATCTCTCGCCATTTGGGGAGAATTGGCAGCAGCTGTAGTTGCTGGACACTGCGTCGTCGCGCAGTGTGAAGGCCACCTCCCAGTTGGCCGTGTTGAGCACCACAATCTGGTTGTCCACGGCATAGGCGAGGAGTTCGCCGGTCTGCGGTTCGAAAGTGGGAGTGCCATAGAGATTAGCACTCTCGAAGCTATTCACTCGGGGCAAACCAGAGATGCTTTTTAGTTCATTGCCCTCTTCAAAGTTCCACACCTTCAGATTGCCATCGCCCGCCACGGATGCTAGGAGTTTCCGTTCGGCAAACATGTCCAGGGCCAACACTGGGCCCGTGTGCCCCTCCAGAACAGTCTCATTGCCAGCGGTGTCTCCTTTCAGTACCTTAATGGTGGTGTCTTCGCTGCCAGCAGCCGTGTAACCACCCTGAACCTTGAGGCAGGTCGCTGGGGCCGTGAATCGCATGAGTATGCCGTCGCTGTCCATGTCCGGGAAGGTGTACGCATGCACCGTGTTGCGATCCGTTGAGGCCAGAAGCCGGGTGCCAGTGTGGGCGAGGCACATGACGAACTCGCCCAGGCAGCTGGAGCGGGGATCATCGTCGCTGATACAGGTCCAGTGCCGGATGTCGCCGTCGGTGCCGCACGTGATGATGAACTCACCGCGCGGCGTGTAGAGGAGGCCCGTGTAGCCATTGGTGTGCGCATAGCGCAGGGCACTGCGCGAGAAGCTCATCTTTGTGAAACAATTAAAGAGAAGTCGAATATTATTTCGCGCTGATCTCGCCAACTTTTGGCGCTAAAATAGGCGCCTGACAAACGGTGTTAGAAAACGCAAGAAAATACAGCTTGTTTCCAACACTGCAAAACTGCTGTCGGACAGCTGGGGTCTAAAATACCCTTACATAAGAGATATTTGTTGTTTGCTAAAGGGTTTGTAACCAACGAAACTTTACAACTTATTATTTATTAAAATGAATTATTAAAATATTTAATATTTATTTATTATTTGTGTAATGGTTTAACCATAAGAAATCTTGGGATGTCCTATATAAAATAATTATTTTGGACTTTGTTCTTAGTTTATGGGAAATCTTATGAAAAATAAAACTTAGGGTATCACCGACCTCGCCTTTTCAACATTTAATTTTTACCTTCGCCGGGCTTGTTACAGCATTGTTATTAAGCTTTTGCAATAATAATGTTAAGAAAATTAACTAAATTATCGACTTTAAAAGTGAGGAATGAGCTGCGTCCTCTTGCCTCGCTAACACAAAGTTCACAAAATATTTTCGATCGAAACGCAAAGCGTTTGCAAAAGGAAAGAGCCGCTCTCAGGTGAGTATTTCCTTCAAAACAAATAGAATTCTCTAACAAAATAACATTTAACAGCGAAGATGTAGGACTATATGATTATCTCAAGGAGGAGGTGGGTTTCCGCCTGGCGGATCGCGTTTTTGACATTAAACGAGAGTTCAAGGCGGCGGCGGATATTGGATGTAGTCGTGGTTACCTCTCCAAACACATTCTGGCGGAGAGCGTGGAGCACTTGACGCTGACTGACATCAGTGCCGCCATGCTGGAGCAGGCGCAGGGCACTCCTGGCCTCAAAATGCTGAAACTGGTCAAGGATGAGGAGGATTTGGACGTGAGTAAATATGCTGTTTGTTCTGATTCACGATTATAAGCAAGAAATCGTTATAGTTTGAGGAGAACTCATTGGATCTGGTCATCTCCAGCCTGAGCCTGCACTGGGTGAATGACTTGCCCGGCTGCTTTGCCAGAATCAAGCGCAGCCTGAAGCCGGATGGCGTCTTTATAGCCTCCATGTTTGGTGGGGACACACTCTACGAATTGCGATCCTCCCTCCAACTGGCGGAGCTGGAGCGTAAGGGAGGAATTTCTCCGCATATATCACCCTTCACACAGATCCGGGACATTGGCTCCCTGCTAAATCGCGCCGGATTCACCATGCTCACCATAGACACCGACGAGCTGGTCATCGGTTATCCTAGCATGTTTGAGCTAATGTGGGATCTCAAGGGAATGGCCGAGAACAATGCGGCGTTCAATCGGCCAGCACATCTCAGTCGGGAGACGATGCTGGCGGCCAGTGCCATCTACCAAGAGATGTATGCCAAGACCGGTGAACAGGGTATACCGGCAACCTTTCAAATAATTTACTTTGTCGGCTGGAAACCAGGTCCCAACCAACCGCAGCCCCTAGAAAGGGGTACGGCCGAGGTATCGCTCAAGGATCTGGGCACAATAATCGAAAAGGGAGGCAAACTGGACACCAAAGCGGGGGATTAGTTTAAATTTAAGTTTCGTTTGACAGTTTTTTTTTTATTTTTCAAAACGCAGTTGAACATAAGTCTTAAATAAACATAATTCCGTTTTGCTGAGAAACTTAGACTAATGATTCATCATGTTCATATGGAAATATTAATAATGAAATTAATTATAAATACTCATTTGTCTGTCTGTTTTGGTTGATATAACTATATATTAATATAAATATCTAGCGTAATCATTCGATTCTATAGCTATATGTAGCTTTCAAGTAATATTTGGTTGCCTTCCTTCCGCCTTTACATATTCGTGTTTCATTTCATGGACGTAACTTTTTAACGTTGCTTTGTATTTCTGTTCGGTACGTATATATATACAAGTACAATTTACAACAATTTCTATAATATATAATATATATGTGTTTAGGTTTAATCCAATATGCAATGCAATTAAATAGATTTTTAACCGCTTTGTATTAGTTTTGTATTAGATACGATTTGCTCTTGCTTCAATATATTGTTCTTTAGCATTTTGCTACGTATGTAATTCTCGATTGCTTTGTTTTTCATTTTATCAATTGTTTTTAACTTGTAACTCTTGTAAATTTAATTTGGCGCATCTATCCCAGCAACTGGTTCCCACTACCACCACCAAGTCGTGCTTGAAAGCTTCTATTTAAGCACATCAGTATATACAAAAAGGGATTAACTTTGGACTCTCTCTCTTGGTAACTTGAGGTCTGCTAAGGCAGCTGCAGCTGGTGCTCCTGGGGTTGTCCTAGTTCTAGGTCTAGTTTCAGCGGTGGCAGGGCAAGAAGACTTAAGGCAAGGCAAAGGCAAACGGCTTCTGCTAGCACTAGGAACTAGGTGATCCCGTTCTGATTCGCAGCCGCCGCCGCACTTGCCGCCTTTTGCTTTGCCAGTCATCCAAGCGCCAGCGGCGATCTTGGTGGAACTGGCGGAGGTGTTGGCGTAGCTCTAGGCGAAGATGTAGGACTAACTCTCGATGCTCCACCTCCTCCGCTAGCTGCAGTGGCTGTGGAAAGTGTGTGGCGGATATCTGAAGCTGCCTGCGCCGTAGAAGACGACGCAGGCTGCAGCCGTCAGGTTCCCAGAAGCATCTCACGCTGCGGCGTGTTGTTTTGCAGCATGTTGGCGGTTTTTAAGTGAACACTGAAACACATAAAATTTGTTTGTAAGAGTAGGATATAATATATATCACATCTACTCACTTATTGTCCTCCAGTGACATGGTCTCCGACGAGCCGTGCGAGGCAACTGAAGTACCTGCAAGCGAACTTCGTATTGAGTGCGAGTCCTCGGGAACGGTAAGCGTAACTAATAAATTGCGTTTTTCATATATGATTTGAGAGATTTTTCAATATTTCAATTTCGTTTGCGAACGCGTCGTCGTTGTCAGTACCAATCCCAGTTAGTCGTCGTCGAATGTGGTTGCCAATATGAGTTGGAAAAGAGTTTTGGTTTTGGAAAGATTGCATTTAGTTTTTACGTTGTGATTGTGGGCAGTGTGAAATTTTGGTTAGCGGTGTTAGTGTTGTTGTTTGTGAGGTGCAAATCGAATCGAACTCAGAGTCAGAGAGAGTCTGAAACACATCTCTGGCAATACATATAATAATATATTTAATATATTACTCGGGTCGGAATCACAAACATGCTAGCAAGTGGTTTCAGCTCGGTTTCAGTACAAAATCATATTTATTTATGTGTTACTTTTGCTAATATATATAATATAATATATATAATCATATAAATTATTGGCTAATCAAGAGTTACAACTACCATTTTAATTTGGCTTTAACATTAACTAAAGTTGAGTTTCTTTTCTTTTTTTTGTTTGTTTTTAAAGCAAAAATAAAGTAAATGCAAATAGCTTAACGTACATAGGTATTACGGGGTTGTAAGAAGTAATATAAAGTAGGTGTGGAAAGTCATTAAGGGGTTACAATAAATATTAATCGATGTACGGAATCTTTTGGAGTCTTAGGAGTTATCAGGTTTTTTGGAATACATACTCGCTCGGTTAGGTAATATCAGAGAGGAGTAAGAGGACAAGAAGAATAGTGGAAATCAAGGTTTAAACACAAAAACATCGATAAATGCTAGCTAGCAAATATAACAATTTTCAATTACCTGTCGTTTTGACAAAAATACAAAAATTAAAGCTAAGTACGTGACAATTTTACACTAGCGAATGTTCGAGGGTTCTGGGAAAACAGGAATAGTTATTGGCATATGCGTTTTATAAACCAAAAAGGAGAAGAAAACATTAACTACATAAAGAAAGATTACGAAACAACTAAAATTAGAGGCGCGTATTTTCCACGCTCAGCGCATCATCATCGTCGTCCACGTTGATATACGTCTCCGCTGCTATGTGCGTGTTGCCGCCACCTCCATTTTGGCTGATGTAAACCCTTTGGCTGTTGAGGGTCTTTGTCGAGTGCATGTACACCTGCTGGCGCTGGAGCACCTCCAGTGCCTGATCCAGATCGAGGCGATTGCGACTATCGGTATCGCTGCTGAAGCTATGCCGCATATGCTGGGTGTGGTACCCATTGGGCAGAGCTGTGGCGGCTTGATGCGTTGGCTGCTGATGGTGCTGCTGAGCGGCGGCAAGATAACTGAGATTGTGGATACTCTGGCTACGAGTGGGATCTTGGACACTCTCGGGAGTGGTAACCACAAATCCATTGCTGTACAGGGAGTAGCTACTGTTTGCCGGCGAGGTGGCTAAGCTAGTGATACTCTGAAAGGTTTTCAATGAGTATCCATCACCTACAGAACAACAGAAGCGATTGCGGATTAGGATCATATCTGATTTCGGTTTGTTTATATTTTTTTGCAGCTCCGGGAAGACGCAGACGCAGAGAAGCGATGGAAACGGATATACATATGTACACGGAGCGGACAATGTTAGACAGTAATGGTTACAAGATGGAGCACGTCAGCTGGATTACACATGACATGAACGACGAGGGGCGTATTTAATAAGCATATATGATCTGGTTGTAGTTGTGGTTTGACTTGGTTATTTGCTTGGCTTGGGCCTTAAAAACTAATACTTTATTACACAGTTAGACAGTTAGAATTAGTGCCCATTTACAGTCTAGTACTTGGTATTTCATCCAGAACCATTAAAATCCAGACTTTTGCCGCTTCAAGTGCCCCAAATACAAATAAGATAGTTTTCCGTCCACCCCCTCCAACGTATAACGTACAAAAGGTCAATATATTAGCATTTTATCCAATTATTAACGCTTCTTTCTGCCAGTCGAGATGATGATGCGCCCTGGGGCTGGCGATGACTCGCTGGAAGTGGCTATGGTCTTAAGATAAACTCAAATGAAAGAAAATACTAGACATTGATACTCAAAATAAACTAATAAACATATGCCATATATCATATATAGAACTAAATAGGACTTTGTACAGAGGGAATTAGACTATTACAAACTAAGGCACCAATTCAAGATCGTTTGAGGAACTGCTCGTGTTTACATGTGTACTTCGTGTATTTACACTCACAAATTGTGATAAACTTGCACCACACAATACAAGATAAATAAATAATTTGCAGAGATTACAGATTAAATATAGATACAATCGCGTTACAAGTTGGATTGTTTAGAAGCAAGCATTAGTATTAGTAGATCAAATGAGTGTAAGGATATGTGTGCTGCCAATGACTCACCCGTGGCGCACTCTGAAGTCTCATACGACACCGTCGATTGTACCTCAATCGCGTTTTGTTCTTGCCTGCAAAGCCATACAAAATATTATCTAAGTTAATTATCTTAGTTAGTAAATCTCATTCAAATCCCACCTTGATATCACATCTGTTATGACTTGTTTCTCGTTGTCTGTATAATCGTTGCGTCTACGCCCAATCTTCTTCTCCATATCCGCTTCTATAAAGTCGCCTAGCTTACGGGAGGGGAACTCATTCGACTTGGCCGGCGGCGGCACGTCCAGCTTCAGGTCCTTGAGCTTCTTCATTACGCGCTCCAAAGCCTGAATGGCATCGTCGTCGTTGTAGCCAAAGTTCTTATGCAACTTCACCTGCAAGTACTCAATAATGGCGTCCATATCCTTCAGGCGGATCAGTTCGTCCTTATGCAGATAGAGAATGGTGATGGCCATGGACAGAATGACGCGATCGCCATCCAGCATGAAAATATCCCAGACGCGCAGGCTTAAACTGAAAGGGACCCGCTCCACGAAGACGACAAAGAACCACTTGATGGCATAGAGCAGGGCGTCAACGTTGTGTTTGGTAAAGTGCTTGTGTAGCTTGCGCATTATCTTGGACATGATGCGGTCGTGATGGTCGATGAATCGCGTCAGCTTGGGAAATCCCTCGATGAACAGGCCGTGCATGCCATACTTGGGATCCGTAATTAAGGTGTTCAGTGCCCAGAAGGCCTCCTCCTCCTCGACCATGTAGAGAAGCAAGACGCCAGCAACACACGCCATACCCTGGCAGTAGCCCAGCTCCGAGTTATAGATACTGTAGGCATTGAGCACGTTAAAGAGCGACACCTGTTTGGTGCAGTAGCGCTCTCGATAGGCAAGATTGTCCCGAAACTGTCGGTTCACATCCGCATCGATCTGACGGGCCTCCGTCGAATATTTTCTCGCCAGTTGCAGCATGCGGGCATAGACGCCAACGTTGTTGGCGATCGAATGCTCGACATTGAGCAGACGCTTCCAAGCTTTCCAGCGCACGCGATCCGGTATGCCCTTGTAGACGCGCTTGTGCAGCTTGTCCACGGGCGGTGGCCAGTGGCCGAGCATCTTTAGCCACTTCTTGTCACGTTCCGCCTCGATGTTATTGCGGTGCAGCTCTTGGGCGTTGCGCGTTGTCGGCAGGCGGGAGTCGTGCATGAATCCATACCTACGGAACAGAGGAAAATAGTTTAAAAGGGGATCTAGTCGACTAAAGCTACCTACTTGTCGGTTATGTGATAGATCTCGAATTTGGGATTCTCCCAGGAGTCCACCACGTTGCTGGGATCAAGGCCCAGCTCGTAGCGTCTGAAGATCTCCTCGCGCTCGTCCTCAGCCCGCTTGATCAGCGCCTCCTGCTGTTCGCCGTCGTCTGTCATTTTGGGAACCGCGGATTAGCTGCAGCTGAAGGAGGGGGAGGAGCAGCAGTCAGAGGAGGAGCAATCGTAGAAGGAGGAGGTAGCCAGCGCTGGGGTTTCCACGCTCTCAGTTGGGGAGCGGCTGCTGCTGCTTCTTCGCTGGCTGGGCGATAGCGCGAAACTTTGATAAAGACAAAAGCACAACCAGTCATTAACAATTGTAATCTATAATTTATGCAAACAGTCATCTCACACGCTCACACACACACGCACATGACGACTCGCATTTGTCGCACGATATTTAAATGCAGCCCAGAATCGATTTCACTGACTAAAACTAATAAGAGAACTACGAGCGTGGCAGAAATGACGTGATGTTCCACAATATTCAAATCACAGCGCAGCGCAACCAGCACAGAGCATCAAAACATGACAGCGCTAGCAACGGACAAGAAACACGCCCCCTTAAACAGCAGCGAAAGCGGGTCTAGAGAAATATAATATGAAAGCAAGTCCCTGGCCGCGACTATTAGTCAGTTATTTTAATGCACTTTATGTTTTATCGCTCATACACTTCCTGTTTTCGCTGCGATTTGTTGTATTTTTGTCAACACACAGAAACGCACGCACACACACACACGCGCACAGGCCAGCCAGCGACTCTCTTCGCTTGTTCTGTGGCTGCTTTCACCGAAAACTATTCGTGCAATCGGTCCGATCTGATGCCGCTGGTTTACCATTTAATTTTGTATTATTGATTCCTATTATCCGCACTGATTCAGTGTGTTTTCCAACTTATTTTTTCACTTTTTTAACGCTGTTCGGCTGCATGTTTCCGATTATTACATGCGATAGAGTGATTACTATCGATATATCGATGTTTATTTATTAGACTCTAGTGTGTGTGTGAGTGTTTTGGTAAAGTTGCCCGACCGATGTAAGTTATTAGAGATGGATGCGTAACGTGTATCTGGACGTGAAATTCTCGATACACAAGAAAAATACTAATAGCCGGTATTCCAACGAATTTACTAATTCCATGAAAACTGATCTGGTTCAGTTAGAATAGTTGTAAATATATATATATATTTCTTTTAATCTGACTTTATTTGTAACCTGTAATTCTGTATATTCATTAGTCATTTTTAGCTGTATATGTACATGTGAATGTATATGCCAAAACGTACAAGATCTTGTCCAAAGTCAAGATAAAGGAAACATACATTCATATATGTACATATACATAATTATTTATAAACCCGCCAAGATCGTCACTATTAATTTTCCTGGTGATGGCTTACATCATAGTCCCGTCTTCAATTGTGTAAAATTAAATATAATCAGCCAACTAAGACCTCGAACCAGATGGCAACTCAACTAAAAAAGTTTATTTACAATATTAAATTTTACTTAATTTATTTATTTCTATCTCTCTAGAATCAAAAAAAAATTACAAAGGAAACACATAAGATTACGGAGTTTTACCTTCCAGATATTTATATTATAATAAAATTATTGTGCATTCATTGAAATAAATCTAAAGCATACATACATATTTACCATATGCATAACTTAAAAAAACTTTACCATAAATAATTCATTAAGTAATAAATTGAGAAAAATTTAATTTTTTCGCATGCATCGCGAGGTAGTTGGAGGAAAACCCGAATTTTCAACAGTTTGGCAACGCCAATGTTATAGATTTATGTGTGACCAACTACTTCGGAAGGGTATATCCTCTTAACGATGATGAATAATAAAAAATGATGTATCGCCTTAAAAAAAAAAATCGATAGTATCGGTAGGAACATCGATGTTTTTGCAGCTCTAGTATATAGTTTTAATTGTGCTCGGAAAAAACGGAGTTAAAGTGAATGTCAGATTTTAGTAATTGTCGTCGAAAGTATCCATATCCAAGCTAGGCATCTTGGGCCACCGAAAAAGGCGGGACAAGCGATGCTAATTCAATAGTTCCATTTAATAAAACGGGTACGAAGCGAGGCCAGTTTGGGAGTGCGTAGAATTTTGACCAAAATCCAAAAAAGAGGAAAAGAGATGCTCAATAGAGCGCACATATACATGGCGATATTTACGATATATATGTATATTCGCGATTGGGAAAACTAACCGAATGCTATATGTTATGTATATTTCGTAGCTATTCGTAGACGCTGCCGAGTTAATTCTGTCCATTGCCATAGAGGAGCAGTAAAACGCCAGCCAGAGCCCCAACGTCACTGGGAAGATGGTGTCCACCCGCCAAATGTGCGGCAGTGCCGCCAGTGGAGGCGGTTCCGCCTCGGGTTCGGGATCTGCAGAACCACTGGAGGTGGTTCCTGTTGGTATCCCTCCCTTGCCAGTCGCCCTCCAGGACCCCGATTCCCAAGCAGCCCGTACTTCCGTCCTGCGGCGCACGGCCAGTTACCAGGGCAATCCCGGCCAGTCACCGGCCAGCCTGGCCTTCTCCGCCAGTGTGGTGACACGCCACCACTCGTACAACATCCAGATGCAGCGGAGCGGTCAGCGCGATCGGATGGGACCCTCGGGCTCCAGCGTCAACGTGCAGGTCACGTCACCCGGGTTGTTGGATTTACCCATCGAGCTGATTGAGAAAATTCTCGGCTACGTGGAGTACAAGAAAATTTCAAATCTCAGAATGGTAAGTGCAACCTGTGCCCCCTCACTCCCCCCTCTCCTATCTCTCTCTCTCTCTCCCACCAAGCGTTGGTGGCTATTAAATCAATAAAAAGCAATTTCCCAAGTGCAGGCGTGTGGGACGGGCGCAGAGAGTTGGTTATCCAACAAACCCAGCAACTACCTGCACTCGTAGTCTGACATGCCTGGGCTATGGGTATTATATTCGCCGACATCATCGGCCTGGCCCATGCGTTGTGCTGTGTTCTCTTGCTCCCGGTTTCCCTCGGTGATGTTCTGTGCCTGCCTTCCTTGGCAGGAGGCAATTAAAACTTTGTCACGAGGGCACAGCACATGCACTTGCGATTGTTTATATTTAGCGGTACATCGCTGATCTTGATTTCCTCGTTGGGTAAATCAGAAACCCATATAAGTATAGTAGATCCATCTTGTATGAAGTAACGAGAAGGGCATACAGCCATTTTTAAACTCTAAAAGTAAAATAAAGGTCGGTTTACGAAAATATAGTATTCAGAAAGAGAAATATACAGAGAGGGCCAAATTTAATCAAATTCCTAAGAGTAAACATATTATTGAGGAGCTTAATGCAGTTCCTGATTAAATACGAAACTTGGTTTTAGCTACAAATGTGGGTTTAAAATTAGGTTTTCATAAATCCAACCAAAGAAACAGAAAATTCAGCTGGATTACCAATTTCTATAAAATTTTTATTTTTATAGGAAAAGTATAGGACATTTTAATTATGTTTCTTATAATCACAGCTTCCTACACCTAACAAATCTATTCAAATTATATTTCAAAATTAATATTAAATATATAAAGAAAGGTTAGCAAAACAAAGATCGCGACCACATATAATAATTCTTAAAATTTAAGTGCTTCTGAATTAATTACATTATGTTATCACTTTGTGATCAATTATGACAGCGTAATTATGCCAGACATACATTTTTAAGGAACTATTTTTGGTTCAAGGCCCTGGAAAGGTATATACACCTCGCTGTCTCGGTGTTTTGGGTCTTGTTGGCATTTTTGCCTGCACCTCGCTTCTCCCTTCTGCCTTGCGAGCGCTGGTGTGTGTATGTATGCTGGGTTATTTGTCGTAGGTAGCGGCGACAAATGTAATCTGATATAATTTAATAAGAGGCAGAACCACTGCCTCGTGAATGAAGGATGGATGCGGGCAAACCGAAGAATCTCAGTCCAAAAAATCCGAAATTGTATCTGCATTTTACTCAAGCTCTCAAATTCCGGATGTTTATGTGTGTTTTTGCAGGTGTGCCACCGCATGAACGACATTTGCATGACCATGCTGAACGGCGCCTTCTCCAGGCAGATCAAGACCACGTTCAGCCGCTTCCAGGCCATCAAGGCGAGCATGCCGCGTCGGGAGTCGGCACGACGCAGTCATCCGTTGGCCTGCCAGTGCGACATCATTGAGACGTGCTACATGCGCCTCTCCCTGCTACAGATGTCCATGGGCAAGCATATGGAGCGGGGACACTGCTGCTTCTTTCCGGGAGCCGTAAGTTTAGCTAGAGTTCTGCTAACCTTACAAACTCTAAGACGGATGGTGCCTTTCTCTCTCCCACAGATATTGGACGAGGTACATGGGATTCTAAACTATATCAATTTTACGCCCCGGCTGCAGCGACCTTATCGGGTGACCGACGAGCTCTTCGATCTCTCCACCATGGCCATGGAATACTTCAAGGACCGCATCGAGCCGACACTTCCCAGTCTGGCCTACTTCCACAAGGACTTCTATACATTGCCCACCACCACAAAGCGACGTAAGCTCATAGTCCTCTGTGTGGAATAGTCAGTATCATTAGAATTTTCTCTCCCTGCAGCCACGCTTGCCATCAGTTCAGATCTCGAGGACAGTGCCAGCAACTCGCCGCCTCAGAACCACATGGTGCTCCGCAAGGGCATCCGCAAGATCAAGCAGGGCATGAAGATCTATAACAACCAGCTGTCGGTGCTGCGCACCGAGCTACGCACCTGCAAGCGCAAGGCTGCCGAGCAGAGTAAGCAGCTTGCCGAGCAGCAGAATCTCCTGGCTGAGCAACAGAAGCAGACACTGGAATATGCCAATCGGTTGGACGAGAACGACAAGAAGAACGAGGAGATGACCCGAAAGTTCTCCACCCTTTTGCAGGTAAAAAAGGGACTTTGAGTTTAACCGCATATCCGACATTGATTTTGCTTTGAACTTCGTCTTCCACAGGAACTCAACAAGTGCAAGACCGAGCTGCAGTTCTGGCGCTCCAAGAGCCCGGCCATTCCGGCCGTGTGCAGTTCGTGCAATCAGAAGGTGACACCTGTGGTGCCGCCAGAGGATTTTCAAGTTCTCGTTAACCAGGGCGTTGATCCAGAACACTTCATCATCATCAATGAAGACGCTGACACCGAGGAGAGCGACGTGACCGTGGGTGAACTGAAGGAGTTCGCCTCTCCGGACGAGACCACCACAGCCAAGCTGCTGGCTGTGAGCACTGCAGCCAAGAATCTGAAGCGGAAGCTTCCCTCGGAGGCCCAGTCGTCCAATGCCATTGCGTCCACATCGAAGCCAGTGGAGGCCGTCCAATCCCTGACACAGCCGCCGGCTGCAGTAAGTGAAGCAGCTGTGAAGGCCGCCGCCGCCGGAGGATACTCACCGAAGCTCTTCTATGGCAATCATCAACGCAGCGGTGTGATCGTTAGCCCCGTGTCCATGAAGCTAACGACAGCTCCGCCGGCCGTAAATGTGACACCTGGATCGGAGGCAGCTCTCGAGGAGACGGAGGATGCGAAGAAACCACGTAGAGTACAAAAGGCCAACAGATATGTAAATACGTCGTCTGGCAAACGCAGTAAATAAGCATTAGTACATACGCATATATACACTTTACATATTTTTTACCACTTATTTACATAAACAAAAAAAAAGGTGTCCATGCCCCAAGCTCTCATTTGACGCCCATCCGGGTTAGGGACTGGGGCATGCGCCATGTAGTATTAACGGAGGAATCAAATATATACACATATATCTATTAACGTCAAAATGCATTAGGCATTACGTATATTATCATTATAATTATTATCAAGTACAACCACAAGTGTGTCTGTATGTTCTTCGGTTTTAACGGCCCATCTCCCCCATTCCCCCACAAAAAAACAACACCAACAACTCAAGTTAACCAACAACAACACACAAACAACACAAACAATACACTCGTCGAATCCAGTAGTTATTGGCAGAGCAAACAAAACAGATAATAATAATTTAAAAGCAAATTAATTTTAACTAAGAACCACGAGAAAAACAAAACAAAAACAGCAAAGAAATATTTTAAATAAAACTTTAAAAGCATTTAAAATCAAAAGTGATTTCATGACGGGTTTTTGTACAAAAGAAATACATTTATTTACAAAGGTCAACATTAAGGAAACTAAATTAAAGCTTCTGGGAGCGCCCCTTGCCAGCCAGCGGCTTGTTGCGCTCGTCCCAGAGGGTGACGCCATCGCAGGCACAGATTCTCTTGAAGTTTTCCAGTATACCTGCCGATCGGGCAATTATTCCACAGGCAATCCTACAAAGAAACAACATAATAATGAAGAATTCAGGAAAAAAGGGCTATACGCACCTGTCCCCCGAGTTGCCATCAATGAGACTCTGTTGGTTGCCACCGTTTCCCAGGTCATCGGCACTGGCTGTAATCACGATTGCCCTTCCGATGATGTCCCATACTTCTAGGACGGGATCCACAAATCGAAATGAGGCCCTGCCGCTCTCGTCTGCCCGAATGTTGCCCAAATCCCCGGCATGGCGTTCCGTCACCGATGCAGTGGGACTTCCATGGGGCGATTGGCGGGGATTGTAATGCGAGCCAACCGAGGAGCAGCCTGCGGACACATCGCCGCTCTCGTGGATGTGGAAGCCGTGTAGACCGGGCGTCAGTCCATCTACCACGCCGTCCACCACCACTCCGGGCTCCCGAGCCGTTATTGTTGTGAAGCGCACTACGCCCTGAACGGGTGTTCGGTCCACCACACTACCAGTGGTGTTGATTAGCGCCACAGCCGACTGGCCGCCGAATCCCGAGAGCACCGCCTTCCGTCCGGTGGCCTCGATCTTGTCGTACACCTCGGACCAAGGTTGTTGGGTCTGGACAATCACCCGGCCCTCCTCAGTGTCAATTTCCACCTGGCCCACTCCATCCAGCGCCGATCGGAGAGCGCTGGCATACGCCTCGTCGCCCTTGCGCATCTGAACTGCAAATTCGATCTAAACTTTAACATGAGAGCATGCTTCCTGTCCTCTAATTTACCTTGATGGAGCTCATTTCGAAGGCCAAAAATGCCGAATAACAATGATAAACAAACTTTGTCCCTTTGGAGCTTTCATCGATATCGGTTTATTTTTGTTACATCGGTGAACGGATTATCTACTCCACTGCAGCCGGTCACACTTAGGTTAATGGCTTTTAAAACGACGTTGCCAGACTTTCCGTAAGTAAAAGGCTCCAAAAACATTGAGTATCGACAGTAACATCAATGTTTTTGGATGATGCTAACATGCACGGTACCCTAGATCTTGGAGCATTTATTCAAGTATTAGTATAAAAAAAATAAATTCCATCCGACAGTTTTTTAGAAAATCCCCCAACAGTGGGTCAACCTATGTTATTAAATTCATAATACTATGAAATTTGATAATTGTAAAATACATACAATATAAAGAAAATATACATGTATAATATAAATCAATAAATAAAAATAATAAATATAAATAAAACATATAAATAATTATAAAAAAAGGACCCTGTTCAGTCGCAAAGTTTACCGTCTTGATGCACCCTGTTCAATCACAGAGTTGACCTTCTTAGGCACGAAACGCAAGCATAAGCACCTGAAATTTGTTTTCTTCGCATACTTTTCGCACTTCGCACGCTAAATACCCTAATGACAATTGTTCCAATGTAAAGTCATGTATGCAATATATTATGTATCTTTATATATATGTATATCAGGCCATTACAATCAGATATACTATATTTGAATAATTATTATATAAAGCTAAGACAAATTAAGAGTTTTTTTTAAATGGAGAGCAAGCGTCTTCCAAAACTAGCTTACAACCTATAAAGTGAAGGGTATATTTAAAGAGCGCGCTTTAGTAAACGAATACATGCAGGCAAATTTAGAATGCTTGAGAATACATGTGCATGCATACAGTCGCCCACTAGAGCTGCATGCGAACAAAAGAGCGGCAGGATCTAGAGCGCTCTCTCTCTGGCTTTAGAATGGAGCCTGGAGCCAGCTATAAAGCCAAGAAGAGAGTGCGTATATGTGCGTATTTGTGCGAGAAGACGATTTTCCAGCCGAAATCATTTCAAGGCCAAGAATGGAATTCCGTTACATGCGTAAACAAGGGAGGGGGGAGTATATGATTTAATAGGATATTTAGCTAAATACATATATAAACAGCTTAATTAATGCATGTACATACATATATAAATATTTATAGAAATATATATGTACATACATGTATATGTATATAAATATATAATATATAAAGGTTGGGGGAATTGGTGACAAAAGATACATATGTATGATTGTATAGGATGATCAACTATATTGCATTAATATGTACATATATAAACAGCTTAATTGACTATTTTATTAACTTAATATTCTTAATAATATAAAATATAATATATAAACATATATAATATATAAAGGTTTGGGTTAATTGGTGTCTAATAATATATGATTGTATAGGATGTTTATCTAAATTGCATTCATACATATATAAACAGTTTCATTGATGTAAGTACATATATATAGACTATTTTATTAACTTAATATTCTTAATAATATAAAATATAATATATAAAAATATATAATATATAAAGGTTTGGGTTAATTGGTGTGTAATAATATATGATTGTATAGGATGTTTATCTAAATTGCATTCATACATATATAAACAGTTTCATTGATGTAAGTACATATATAATGACTATTTTATTAACTTAATATTCTTAATAATATAAAATATAATATATTAAAATATATAATATATAAAGGTTTGGGTTAATTGGTGTGTAATAATATATGATTGTATAGGATGTTTATCTAAATTGCATTCATACATATATAAACAGTTTCATTGATGTAAGTACATATATAATGACTATTTTATTAACTTAATATTCTTAATAATATAAAATATAATATATAAAAATATATAATATATAAAGGTTTGGGTTAATTGGTGTCTAATAATATATGATTGTATGGGATGTTTATCTAAATTGCATTCATACATATATAAACAGTTTCATTGATGTAAGTACATACATATTAACTATTTTATTAACTTAATATTTTAAATAATGTAAAAAATAAAATATAAATATACATATAAAAATATATAATATATAAAGATTTGGGGTAATTGGTGTCAAAAGATATGATTGTATAGGATGTTTAACTAAATTGTTAAGTTGTTGTTTTAAGTTAAAATCGCCCAACATACAAAAAGTTTAAATTTTTTATTTTGCTACAATTTAGCACAATTAATACACGGGGATGTAATTGCTAGATATTATTTAAATATGTTTCAAATACATATATATTGACCGTTATTAAATGCATAATTCCATGATATTTAATATTTGTATAATACATACAATATAAAAAATATACACATGTATAATATAAATCAATTTATATAGAAATAATACATATTAATAAAACATATAAATAATTTTTAAAATAAGCACCCTGTTTTATCGCAAAGTTTACCGTCTTGATGCACCCTGTTCAATCGCAGAGTTGACCTTCTTGAGGCACGAAACGCGAGCATAAGCACCAAAATTTGTTGTCTTCGCATACTTTTCGCACTTCGCACGCTAAATACCCTAATGACAATTGTTCCAATGTAAAGTCATGTATGCAATATATTATGTATCTTTATATATATGTATATCAGGCCATTACTATCAGATATACTATATTTGAATAATTATTATATAGAGCTAAGACAAATTAAAAGTTTTTTCTTATATGGGCAGCAAGCGTCTTCCAAAACTAGCTTACAACCTAAAAAGTGAAGGGTATATTTCGAGAGCGCGCTTTAGTAAACAAATACATGCAGGTAAATTTAGAATGCTTGAGAATACATGTGCATGCATACAGTCGTCCACTACAGCTGCATGCGAACAAGTGAGTGGCAGGATCTAGAGCGCTCTCTCTCTGACCTTAGAATAATATTTCAATAGAGCCTGGAGCCTGTGTGCGTTTTGTGCGAGAAGACGATTTTCCAGCCGAAATCATTTCAAGGCCAAGAATGGAATTCCGTTACATGCGTA